>DWDW01001090.1:0-12430 GCA_018245635.1 Mimoniades versicolor eupheme
TGCTTACTTATTTGTTTGTTATGCTTTGTACTAGCTGTAAGTTTTCCAAATAAATAAATAAATAAATAAATAAATAAGTATGTGTAAATGCAAATGTTGGTCGTTATTACATTTACTTTTGGATCTGGTACCGTAGAGTGAATCTTAATGATGTTAGTTATGGATAACGTTAAATATTTGCGCTGGGTTGTAAATGAATCTTAAGGAACATATTTGTTAAGTGCAATACAATACCATATTTATAGAATGTTCATACCTATATATTTAAAAATTTTAATATGCCCTGTTCACTCATTAGTATCTAAAAAACTGGCACCAATTAACATAAACTAATCAAATTAAATAACAGCTCCGAACTTTCTTAATTGCAAATATTTTTCGATATTAACTACAAAAAAACTAATAAAATAAATTTAACTCACAGATTGAGTAAATTTATTAAATCGACACAAATTACTTAATAGAATTTGTACGCACCTAACTTCGAATGAAAATTTGAAAGTTTTAACTCGATCTACAATAAAATAGACGAAGGCAATTTACGAGTAAGTACTGGTTTGAAGGGTGTGGTAAGGGAGATATACTTTTTCGAGGCATTCCACCTTAGTCCTCAGGGGTAGCGGCGCATCTGTGGTCGATCTCAGTTAGGAATCTGATCTTATCTGGGGTTGACTACAAATGTCCACGGGCGGCAGTAACCACTTACCATCAGGTGGACTGCATGCTCGTCTGCTACTTCCATATTATAAAAAAAATATATATTTGTTCATTTATGGAAGAATTTTGATACAGTAATGCACTCGGTAAATCTTTGTGCTATGCTCTCTACTACTCGTTGTAAAATAATATTTCACATGACTGTAACCTTGTTGATAATATTACAAACATTTTAATTTATTGACAAAAGTATGCGTTTATAGCGTAATATTTTATTATCTTCCATCAGACAGGTAATTTAACGCTAAATTTATGGTTATGAACTGACAAGTATCATAATTTGATTAACATCCATGCCCTTTTCAGTAGTGTAGGTATATACCTATACCTTATTCTTAATATCGGTGTAGGGTGTGACACAACGTGTTAATTATAACTACATATTATGAAATATTATTCCTTATAAATTGAGCTTCGTAAAGTTTGCGTACCTACTAAAAAGATGGGTGAGGGGGTCTTTTGAGCAATTTTTAACTTGTATGTATGAAAATTATTAACTTTGTGTTTTAAAAAATCGTAACATTATACCTGTATCTCTATAAAGCAGACAAGACCAGTACAGTATGGAACAGGTTTGAACGTCTTTCCGTACACTGGGAACAAGACTAAACTCCGAACTACTACATACTAGGAATTTTATATTAGCAAAAACCAATAGTGGCCCACCCGGGGCTCGAATTACGGATCTCAGCGCTGTATACATCTGTAAAGGCAAATCACACTGAACCCAATTTCTTACTACGAGTATTTTATTTTAAGTGTAGTAGTGATACGTCGTTGATGTATCTTTAAACAAATAAATAAATCTTCCGATCTGCAGTCTCTCTTGAAAGGTACATAGTACATATTACTGTTGACAATGACATAGCACTGTTGACTGCCCCGTTGGTCGTGTTGGGTGCAAGCGCAACTGCCAATCGATGTCCTGGGTTTAAATACCGGGTCGGGAAATATTGGATTTCTCCAAAATAGATTTTCTAATAGTGGCTTGGAGTTTGGGTATGTACTAAATGTCTGGCAATAGGTTCAATTCATCACCTATACCATAGTAAAATGTAAACGTTTAAACGTAGGAGTGTACTACACTCCTCTGTTTACCTCTTCAGAGATTGCAGGCGAGATGTTACTTTTTGCATAGTATCGCTGTTAGGTTTTTGTTTGAAGACAGCTCAGAAGGCGATGTGAAAAATCAACTCGATCTCGAAGAAGTGGCAAGTACTCGCGAATCGAGGTTACAAGTTCTTCTAAGTCAAGTAACGACACGCCACTAACGATTTACTTACTAAAATTTTGTATGTATGGAGTCTTAGAATAGTCTTCGTTTATGTCGTACTCTGTCTATATGATTATATTTATGTTTATCGCCTTTTTAAATTTCTGATAAGAACAATATAGGAAAAGGAGAGTAAAACTAAGAAAAGGACAGTCCAGTGCGCACATGAGGCTGATGGCACGTCCCCACGAACCTGGATATAATTCCGGATAGCAGGCGATCGTGAATGCTCGTTTATCGAGCGACAACAATCAAATGTATTTTTGCCTCATAACTGTTCAATATTCTACTAGATGAAAATATGCTGCTAGATGAAGAAACCAGCGAGTAATAAGTTTTACAAGAAACTATGCCACTGTACATGGTGTTGATATAGTTTACGAAATGAGCAGTAAAATTTAAGGTAGAAGCACCGTAAAATAAAAACCAGTATAAAGTAACATCACGCCTATAATCCCCGAAGAGGTAGGCAGAGTAGTGTAGAACACTCCCACGTTTCACCAGTTACTTTTAAGTCCCACGATGGAATAGGTGGTGAGCCTATTGCCATAGGCCATAACCAGTATAAGTTTTCAAAATAGCTTTATTCGTTTTTCACATGTTCATGGGAACTGAGCTTTCATCTGAGATATTCCCAAAGTACAATGACATATAAGGCTCTCCAATGAAGGCACAAAGAGAGCTCGTCGTTAAATCCAAAATCCAATTAGTCGTCTCCCCGGTGTCAAAGTATTCATAGGCTAAGTTGACCGCTTACCATCAAGTAGCAGGTCTGCCTGTTGGCCGGGCAAATGTTTCAAAAGATGCACGAATTTATTATCAAGAGGAGACAAACAACAGATCTGGCAGATCGTTGCTGTAACTGCTGAATGCCCTGGCCGCCTAAGGACAGCAGCGAAGGCGGCACGAGGAGCCGTGCGCTGCGATCTCCAAGGCGCATACTCAGCGTTGTGGTTATGGACAAAACCCTTCAACTGAGGCATATGTCCAGCAATGGACTTTGACAAGATGACGATGATAATGATAATATTAAGAGGGCAATTTGATCCATTGTCAGCTTTCTAAATAAGAGCAGTTTTCCTTTTTATTATTGCTAATAAGTATTATTATATATTATTGATGTAAACGAAAAGAAGGGGCTTATTAAGAAACATTTTATTTTAAATGTCTTTATACTTATTAATCTCGTAAATGTCTTACATTATAAAATAAATCACAGAGATGGGTCGCTTATCTAGATCAATCATTCCGTCGACGTATCCTACTGCTTGCGTCAGTGTCGTTGGTTCATGGTGGTCTTCGTGAGCATCAACCGCGGAAAGGTTGCGCGAAAGGTTGCTGAGCTTGTTGGGGTTGCGATTGGATGTATTGGAGGGAACGAGCAATGGGTTCAGGGATAGGAGGAGGAGTTGGGAGATGAGCGCCTTCGGGACGGAAACCTGGAACAAAAAATGTCTTGCTGATCACTGCGTCTATGTTGTAATATATTTAAATCATAATATTATCGGATATTTGCACCTAAGAGAAACAATGTACGATCAATAAACTCAATAGTAAACGACTGACTGGCTACTTATGTTAAGACTGCCTCGTTGGTCGTGTTGGTTGCAAGTGCGACTGCCGATCGGGAGGTCCAGGGTTCTATTCCCGGGTCGGGCACTATTAAATTTTTTCTAATTTAGATTTTCTAATAATGGCTACGAGTCTGGTTATGTGCCCGGTGTATGGCAATAGGCTGACCTCCTATTCCATAATGGGACGTAAACGTAACTGTTGAAAAGTGGGCGAGTTCTACATTCCTCTGCGTATGTCCTCGGGAATTACAGGCGTGAGATTACGTTTAGCGTTTAAGTACTTTAAGGGTCTTACAATAAATAGAGCGCAATTTATGATGTTGAAAATATTAAACAACGTGTTTACCATTTTCGTCAGCGATGTAATTAACGATGATGGGGATACCCTCGGGAGATGTGTAGCTGAAGGAGCCCTGGGCGACCTGCGCTTCAGCGTCCTTAACACCAGCATTCTTCAGGTAACCTTGTTCTTGGGCAGCGATGCCGTTGCCAGTCTCGTAACTGTTGCAAGAAGAATTTGAAAAACAATAAAAACAAAGTACTGTAACAAAATGTTTGACGGCATTAGTTCCGACAGTTAATCGCAGAATAGTAGTTACTGTTGGTTGAAACCAAAATACTTGTTTCTAAAATAATTATCATTTCACTATGTCATCATCACTATGACTAATTCATTTATCGTCCCACTCTTGCTTACTGCACTGCCAAGCCAATTTAAGCCAATATTCACAATACTACTGCAATCAGGTAAAATTAATAAATCCATTAACTAATCCTAATAACTAGCTAGTGCCTAGGCATCTAGATTGTGGTTGAGAAGATGCTGTAATAATTGCATAAAGGTTTGAGTGACAGCTCATAATTTAATGCTTGTTGAGCGACAAAAGGTCTAAACTCGCTACAATTTGCGAAGGTACGTAAAGCATGTAACGCTTTTACAATAAACGATGTGTTCCAAGCGCCCAGAGCGCCGCCTAACTCTTGGAAATATCAAAATTAATGAGATGTTGCGCCAAACCATTCTGATGTGTAATCATGTATTGTCAATCTCGTGTTCTTGAGATTCTTTGCTTATAACGTAAGATATCCGTTTTACAGACATTCGGTATCACAACTGTTGCTAAGACAGAACATTTTTGAAAGCTCAGTTTAACAGGATATAAATTTTAAATCCATATACGTACGTATATAAATATAAGATATTATCCGCTAAAACATATCAGCCGTGGATAAGAAAGAGATATCTGACATTATTAAATGTTTATGGGCCGTATAAGAATGTATTATGAATCAATAGACAAATCCATATGCTTGGCGAACTAGCAGAACTCGGTGGCGCAATTTTCGCCCATTTTCATAATTTCTATTTGTCTGAGACTGTGATTTATAAGGTTTACCTAATAAACTTTCGCAATGTATTTGCATGTTTCAACAGTAGCATGCCAGGTCCCACTTCGGTGTGTGGTGTCAGAGGTGTCGACAATGACACCTGGAGCCATTTCTATTGCGTAACCAGGGTTTGGTCATTAATGTTGATGACTTCTACTCCTATAAATTTAACATTTAACTTTACATAGGCTTGTTTATAGATCCACTCCATAAAGTAAATTTCACAATACAAACGTATATTTAAATTTTCTAGAGAGTGGCTCGCAACGCCGGTCGTCTCACACGATTTGCCTAAGTCGTCATTTTTCGATAGAAAATTTTTAAGAGTCATTTTTAAAAGTGAACACTGCATTTATGTCCTTTTTATGTTAATCTAAACCTTTTATGCGATAGATGAAACTTTACTATTATTAACGCCTTTACTGTTTTCAATTTCGTTAGCAGTAATTAGGTTTAAGAAATTTATTATCTAGAGGAACGACGACGATTTATTATTTATAAAAATGTTAACAAAATGTAGATATTTATTTAATGTCAATTTGCACAGGCAAACATCGAATCTTTATCATTTATTTATCTTTATTATCTTTGCTAAGATGCGTTTATGTCTTCAGTAATTTAAATACAATTAAAATATTGTTCTACTAGACAAACCGCATTTTGTTTACGTACCTACTAATAACTAGTATTTCACCTAAAATAGTTCTATAGAAATATGATAAGTTATTGATATAGTACCTACTTAGTAAACTTTGCACATAATGATATTTTGTAGTTTTGCGTTCGGTTTTATGAGATTCATTAACATTAACGGAGATTGTAATACATTTAAACATTTTTTTCGATAATTCATCATTTTGACTGTATCTCATTTGTTTGAGTGGTTCCAAATGCATCTGCCGACCGAAAGGCGCTGGGTTGAAATTCTGGATGGGGTACATTTGGATTTTTAAAATTACATCTTTAGTGGAAATTTCTAGTATTGGCTCGGAGTCTTCATTTGTGCCAAGTGTGTGGCAATAATTTCACCCCTATTTATTAGTGGCATGTAAACAGTACTGGAGAAACATGGCAGTGTACAACACTCCCTCTGCCTATTTTCAGGGATACGGGCGTGATATAACGGTATTCATAGTTTTTGTGTGCTGTATGACCTCTTAAACAGCAGAAATGGATGTCTGTATGTTATATATTTTATTGTTCCATCTTCCCTGCATTTACACAGCTACATAATTTATACGAAAAGAAGCCAACTTGAATTAGGAAGATAAGCGCACTCAATACTGTTGTGGCTATTAAGGCTTGTTAAGGCACAAATAATTTAATATAATGATACCTGTATTGGTAGGAGCCGTCGAAGTTGACCTCCTGGGACTGTCTGACGATGGGTATAATCTGTCCCTGGTACTGCTGCTGGTACTGGATCTGAGGCGCAGCGAAGCTCATTGCCACCAAGGTGGACAAAGCGATGAACTACAATGAAACATAAACTTTAGCAACGCATCGTAGGGCTGAGTTAATACGGCCGTTTCCAAAATCCTGCCGCTCGCACTGTAATTACTCCTCTGTCACTGTTTTTACGACTTTCGTTTAAACTTTCAGATGTTCCACATAGTCAAATTCTTGGAGCGAATTAGGAATGCACTGCAGTCCGGCAGGGTGTCTGTCAGATATTATTGACACACCTATTAATTGGAGCCGTGGCCGGCACCAGTCCGTTGTCAGGCTGACTGTACACAGGCCGATGTAAGGTGAACTTTACAGCTTACATCTACTAGAAATGTTCTAAATAACGATAATTCTATTTACGTACTACCATCGGAATTTCACAGAAGATCCATTGTTAATCTTTTAAGGCACTTTCAACAATTTCACACCAGAAATGTTCTCAGAGACTTATAATCTACATATATTGATTTTAAGCTTTGTCTTTTAGAGCCTGTTATTTGGGCACATAGACAGGTGAAAACGTAAATTTAAATAATCCTATACCTACTCTATTCGAATATGTTCACAATAAGTTGCGGTGTGGCAAAAACCAATATACATATATTATTAGCCCAGGATAAAATAACTAAATATATTATGTGTAGTTATTTGTGAGTGACACACTACAAATTAAGAAGCAAATTCGGAAGAATCTGTCATTAATGTTTATGATACTAAGATAGAGTATACTTTATTATGTTGAGTTATGAAACTTCTAATATTCATTTACTAACTTAAACTAAGGGAATAAAAATCGATGCATTATCGAATTAGTACCAATTAATATTTTGGGATGATTAGAAATATTTAAATACAATGCGGACAAAACCGAAAATTACAATAAAGTTGAAAAAATGCTTTAAAAAATTGTGTTCCTTAATTTTGATAGACAAATATGATTCAATTTTTTATAAATTTGTATAATTTAATGAAGTCACGGCATAGGGTAGGACACTTGTTAAGTTAAATTTTTTCGACATTACTTACCGATCTCATGTTTGTGTGAATGAAATGTAAAATTAATAAGAAGAACAGATATGATCCTCGTTGGATGTATGTGACTGGAATGATTTTTCAGATCGGCCGCGGCAGCTTTTATACTAAGCGGCGGCGGCGCGACCCGTGAAATTGGAGTACGGCTGCGCAGACGCACGTTGCGCGCGCCTCACTTCAAAGTACCGCCCGCCCAACCACTGCACGCATCTCGTGCGACGGTCATCATTCGTTGGACAAAAGTTTGCGTTTATTGTAAACCCTACCATACAACGCAAGGTTCTTTAATAGTATTTGATTAACGAAAATTCATCTATTTTTCTTTAAACTGACTTGTAATTAATACTGTATTATACAACAACTAGGCCGAACAAGAATTTAATTACAATATTTTGTTGTTACACGTTGAGTATTCATAAGATCTCTATCAACAAATTGCGTTAGTTTCTGAGTTTCAATACAAATTGAATTGTCAGAAATAATAACAATAAATCTATGAATGTTAGTCAAGCATGTGAATGATAAAATACAACTATTACGTGCCGTATTTGTTCCCTTTGGATCTAATCTATGGGTGTTATAATAAAATATATTTTGTAATATGCTTTATAGCACTATACAAATATGTACTATTATGTTCTAACACAAAAGCACAAGTTATATGAAATATATCTTATCGTAGAAGATTCGATCGCACTTAGATTCATTAGTTTTTTGATGGTATGCATGTTTCCTCACGACATTACCCTTTAAAGTTTAAATTTGATGGTAACGTTATTCTGTATGAGGGCATATCTAGTAAAAATGTATAAGACTCAATCCAAATGCGCCGCGTTACCCAGTAAGTAAGACGAGATTTGAATTTATATGTTAGAACTTTAGATCCATAGGCTGAGGCGTTTTTGTCCAGACGTGATTATTAGGTTGTCGACCTTTCGGACTACATTTCTATGTACATAGTTATATTATAAGTTGCTATTGAGTTGCGCTTGCACAAAGTTTAGACATTACCTTCCAGCAATATAGCTTTATTTGAACCTTGGAAAGCGGAAGTAATTAACTCTGTTCAAGGTAACTAGCTACTGCAAAGAACCGTGGGTCAGGTTTTCTGGTCAGGATATGTTAACATCCAACATATTAAAAACTCACTGTTTTGGAACTCATGTTGTTTGAAGTTACTAATCTTGAGATGGAAGTGATGTAACAGGGTGGCACTGGTCGCTCTATTTCCCATATGGAAGATCGTTTTAATAGCTTTGACCAGCTGACAGAAGACTCCCGCGAATCTAAACAAATATTCCTAACAAATTTCTGATGTCAAGCTTTTGATTTTAGACAAAATATATAGGTCAATTGTAACCCAGTAATAAGTCCGCTATTTCCATACAAAATGATTAAGAATTCAATCAATCGGAGGGAGCTCGATTTGTTTTAATTTTCAATTACGTGTTTCAAAATGTTTAATGAAATTTTAGGTCAGAGTGCGGATTATAAGCGGGCAGATGAGATCGTGTCTAACGTCGTTTTCCCTTGTCTTAAAGCGAATCCAAATGTACATATGTATATCAACGTTTTAATATTTATTAATATTTAAACTTTAAGGTGAGGGACTTGTTTTTTGTGAAGATGTATATATGTATATCACTCTCTACGTATAATTGAAGAATATATTATGTACTTAAACTAAACAGATAAACTGGTGATCGGGTCCACGATTCGTGGTTACCAGAGGCTATAAAAATTTGCAATAGGGGAAATGTACCGTTTCTTGGACCAGTGTGTGGCACAGAGCCTTATGCCTTAGCTCTCCAATAATAATACTTTAGAATGTTATTCATTTTGAAGCAGCGGTGGTCGCCGATGTAGAAACATAGCTAAGCAGTGTACCCACCAGCTCCGTGCTTAATGGTGCGAGCGTACGGCCGCGTATGGCAGTTCCTACGAGTGCATCACGTCGTCACCTCAAAACCTTCAATACTGCCTACCACAATCCACAACAATGTGTTAACGTTGTTGTATATTGTAGTGGCACTGAAACATAACGTAGCGTTGTAGAATAACAGCACAAAATGTATTATTAACTTGGTACTGCAGTGGTGTTTTTCTAGTTTTTTTTTTTACTTTAGTATACGATGAGAACATCACCCGATCATTTTCAAGCATAAACGTTATATCCCTAAACTCATTTGTAAATTTATCAATGCAACAGCTCCTTACCAAATAATTCCAATGGATATAAAGAACTATGACAACTTTAATTCGCGTATTGTTGGGATGACTCAGTTATCTTCACCAACAAACAGTACATACGGCTGCCGTTATTCACATATTTCCATTGATTAATATGATCGTAAATTTAGAAACACATGATTACATAATGGCTTACAGGTAGGGTGTGTTTGGCATTAAACTGGTATCCACACGCGCTGGTTTACGATCGTAATGTTTCTGGGATTTAAGGCTGGAGAACACTTGTCAACGGCTAATTACATGAACTTTGTGCGCATTTATCATATCGTTATTATTGCATACGTTTTCGCAACCGATAATTACCTTGTTGCGTACTGTATGTCGCGAGCTATAGATATATTTACTATTTCGTTTTTACCTTTCTATATGCACAAAACATTTTATAGCCAGAATGGTCATAGTCGCCGTCAAACACTTTGTTATTTTATACAACAACCCAATTATTTGAGAAACTTTCGTCTTCATGGCGGCAAATGTTAGTGATGTGACATGAGATATACCGTGCTGAGTATTTGCATTAGTGGGTACTTCAGACCTCAGCTGTTAAGCAACTCATATTGTTAGTATTATTTAACAACCATAATTTTTGCACATAATTCCACTTGAAGTGCTCTATTATGTTAATATCTTCGGCAAATTATCTGATTGTCTAGGTCAATGCTATAATAGTGCCATACCAATTATGTCGGGCGGGTGTTTAGCTACAAAATAACAGCCGTTGCTTTAAGAACCGTGAAGAATCCAATAATGTAAAGGCTAGGCCCGCAGCTAACAGTACATTTTATGATTTGCGCCTAGGCATCGTAGCTAAGGATGAACAAAACGATCATTACATACAATTGTGTGTGTGCATTAGCTCTTGTTAATTTTTGTAAGCCATGAGGAAGAATTTTGTTTAATAATGAACTGTACGTAACATTTGTTTCACTGGAAATTAGTTGCTCGAATGAGTTGAATGAAAACAATGGGCTATAAACCTGGTTATTTAAATCCACACTACAATTATAAATTGTAAGGTACTTCTATCTCTGACTTTATCTAATTTTTATTCAAAAAAGGCAAACAAGCTATTTTCTATCCTAGCAAAGCAAGTCCTGAAGGCAGGAGAGCGGCTTAATTTTATTTCAGAACTTTATTTAAGAGTTATTAGACTATGAAAATAATTTAAAAATTAAATTGTCTTATACTTCTCGTCGGCTAAGCGCGGCGGTGGAAGGCCTGCTAGTATTGTGATAAACTCCTGCCAACTGGAGAACATCTGCAATGTCGCCCAACCCTAACAAAGCTGGCTTCTCACGTACCGTACCTACTATTAAATTCAACATTATTGTTGATAGACAATTTGAGAGGCTAAATTAATTTATACATCATTTTCCGCACACTATATTACTTACTATTATGTTACTTAATTTATACACTATTATTATAAAAATAGGTAGACGACGAATCCGAGTTGCTTGATAAGGTTAGCTCGTATCTGACAGCTCAGCTTGATCATTGACTAATTAAATTAGCAAATTACGTTGCTATTTTGACGTTGCTAACCCATTCCAAGATATGGTACCTTCCAGTAGTTCAACATTTTTCTTGTAGACCATGAGAATGTAGTCATTCCGAATATTTCCAAACTTACAAAATATTGACGTAATGATCAATGAACATGTAACTTGTGCCATGGCCTGAAGTATTTTTAATTTGGTAAGATCTAATATTACTTAATATGTAAGTCTTACGCTCCACTGTGACTCACAGTCTCACACGTAAACTGATGTAGGCCGTCAACAAAAAACACAAAGGTTAGCCAAATAACATTTAACATTTGATAGTACAATGAAAGAATCGATCACTCCTCTACGTGCACTGCTCTTACTCGTACATTCTGATGTGCCGTGAGTTCAGTAGTTTACCTTTTCGTGTGTATGTAAGGTCATGCAATAAACTAGAATCTTTAAGAATTTGATATGCGATATGCCGAATGGCCGAGGTCACTTCTTATTATGATTTACATAGATAATTGATTTTACGGAATACCAAATTTTGGAGACTTGCATGTTGATTATTTATTATTGCAACATTCTTTTAATGCATTGCTGTTGGACACCGGTAGAGGATCGGATCACGGGAAACGGCTACAGTACACCATATGGTTCACTTGAGCTTTTGTTAAAAAAATATACGAATCATATCATAACTTTATCGTTTGGGCGTTTTCACAATTTTCCTCAACCTTTTTACACTTTCCCATGTACTTTCATAATTTTTTATTTACTCCTCTTAATTGTCCAGCATTGTATCGAAACATGATCTCTTTTCACGATATTTCGCTCTTTGGCTCTTATAATTCTTAGCCCTGAAGTTTGAGATTCTGTTCTTGCTATTATAATGGAATGCAATTAATATAAATAGCACTAGTCACTCTTCGAAACAATTGATTTATGTAAAATAACGATTATATTCTCTTTTTTATGTGTCTAATTGATATGTTGAAATGTTCCGCATTGTCGAGTCCTTCACAGATTTTTATAAGAGAATAGTTGTATCATTATATCCATATTTGTATTCACGTTTGACCTTTTTATAGTAGTTTGGAATCTTCATGCGCGTAAGCTTAAAAATGATGAATGGTTACTTTGTCCTGTTGTTTGCTTTAATCCGGTTTATATTATTACAGTACAACACTTTTAATATGTCACATTTTTTGGTTTAGCGCTTACATTAAGTGAATCTTTTAGATGTTCGACACACC
>DWDW01001091.1:0-12429 GCA_018245635.1 Mimoniades versicolor eupheme
CTTTGAGTAATAATAATGATTAAAATTGCTTGGACCATTTAAAAAAAAAGCGAAATTAAAACTATAGAATCAATTACTGAAAACTGGAAAATGTGTAAATATCACTATGAATGTGTTAACATTTAATTTAATATTAAATTACGAGTTTAGAAAATAGTGCTGAATATTTTTGATACCTACTCATTTTAATTTTCACTTCACGGCTTGTTACCAATTCATTGAACCGGGTTTTTAGTGCCCAAACATGTTCCGTTTCCGCCAACAAAAGACTTTTTCTACAAAACTATCTGGTGACAGCTTTGGTGAAAGTATTACGGAATTTTTATGACTATTACCGGCCATTTTGATAGAATTGTTAAATATGACGCCAATCACTAAGAATTATTAACAGGTACCAAGCATTCGTTGAATTTTAATTTTTATTAATAATACATACTAAGGTTATCATGACTTTAACATAAGTGGATCTCTGTTAAATACGAAAAGAGATGTTTAGATCGTAAAGCTACCTTTTTAAATGTACTTTGTGTAGTAAAATTCCATGTACTTTCAATAATAAAAGAAAATTTGTGAACCTTGACATTCGCACAAATAATAAAACTAGTCGTGGCTAGACACACAAATGACGTCAAGTGAGTCAGAGAAACAGGATTTAACACACATCAATATCAACATTTACAAAAACCCATTCCAAAGCCACATTATTTACCATGCACAAGCTAGAAGAAAACATTTATCAATTATAATCTCCACGTTTTCGAAATATCTCCTCCACACATGAATATAATTAAACAAAAAAAGAGAAACGTACATAACAAATTCATTTCAAAATATCAGTTACATATAAATTATTGTAATTAAAACGGCAAACTCTGTATTTTAAAAATACAACATTAGAAAAATTATATACGGAATAATTTGAATATTATCTTATGCATAGAAAATAAAAATGTTTAATAATGACTTCCATATTTTAAAACAGCTAACTGCTATTTCGGAATTTAAAATTTTAAAATTCACCTCGCGGAACTTTATGCTAAGGCTGAGCTGCGTGTTATTGTGACGACTAAAAAAAAAATATTTACGCTCATGAACTAAATTTTCTTACCAGCGAACTGTCCTTCATGGTTTCAACGACATTGGTTCAAAATGCCAACATTCCACAGTTACTCAATCAATTTGAGTCGTCGTTTATTATATTTGGTTGTTTTTGGTTATTATTTTTTGATAATTGTTGGTTATAATAAAATGGAAAGTTGCATAGCGGCGTTATTACTGAATGAGTTATGGGACGTGTACGTGTGTGTGGTTACTTCTTTTATTTACGTTTAACGTGATCTTAATGATGGTAAAAACGGTGTTAAAAAGAAACTGGCCACAAAGACTTATCTTCTCAAGGCCGCACGCACAGGGTACATTTCAATTCTCCCTCACCTAGCTCTACAATAACGAGTTGAATTACAATATTATAATAGAAGTATTTGGAGCTCCTAATAAAATGTGTATAGGTACCTACTTTGAAATACTTTCAATTAAAAACAATCCTAGAATATCCACAGAACCATTCATTATGAGTATACTTTAATCCGTACATAATCGTCATTAAGCCGACTTAACTGAAAGTTACATTAGTTCTATAACAATGTATTTCCGCGAACTAACGCATCAGTGAAGAGGGGCATGTAACAGAAAATTACAATGTAAGACCATCATTAACAGTGAATGCGCGCTGTTGATGTAATTTACTCAAAGCCGTACGCTATTTGTAATTTATGAGTGCGAAAGTAAAAGTGTAAATTATCCTTAAACATGATAAGTGACATGTTTCTTGGCAAAGGTTTTTGTTATATCTTAATAGCGCGTTGTTAAACCCACCCACATAAACATAAAAGTATAAGCATTTGGGATTTAAACTTGATAATTTGTACAAATTGCACTACGCCAGGTTTTTCAATCTTCACTTTACTTTGTAAATTCTAGTGTAGTCCAGTAATTACGCTTGTAAGGCGCTCAGTTTATGTAATTTGCTCAGAAACGCTGCGCTGATATAATAATGTATGGTTGTGGTAACAAAACCTTGAATTATCCAGAAATATGTTAGCAACATATTTGTTGGCAAACATTTTAATTTAACAGAAATTAATTGTTTGTTAAGATAACACTTGGAATAAGTATTCAATGAAAAAATTAATGAAATCATGTGAAAGGGCTCAGAGCGACTGTTAAATAAAAATGTATTTTATCTCTATAATAAGTAAAACAATCTTTTAGCTAATGCCCAAAACACGGTTTTGGCTAGATTTTTATTGAATGACAAGTACAAAATTTTCATGGAGAGTTCATGTTTAGATGGACATACAAAATAATTGATCGCGATCAATATCATATATATAGGTATGATATATCTATATGTTTATGATATGTCTATGATATATCTATGATATATCATAGATATATCTATGAAACATCTACGATATATCTCCGTTATCTATGTTCCGAGAGATGATAGAATGGAACCTGATGAATCTCGGTACTAGCTGAATATTATTTGAGAGGACAAAAATTTAAGAAAGCACTCACGCACTAAAAACACAGTGATGTCAATAGAAAATACTACGAAAGCCCACATTAAGTAATAGTGAAACATGCTTAAATAGTTCAAAAAACACAATGTAAACCAGCCACATGTTCATTGTTAAATAACAATCGTAATGAATAAAATATAAGCATAACTATTACACAATACGTGTCAATACTAGAGCACGGTACTCCACCCATTGGAGTCTTGTCCTTAATCTTGCGTCACACACAACCATAGACAACCATACGTTGGTAGATACGATTGTAGTAGATTCGAACCTCACATTCGAAATTCGAAAATATCTTTCATAATAAATTCAAGTGATACGTTTGTTCAAATATTATATGACTAACAGATTCGTTTCTCACTTCTCACAACAGTAAGTACACACATATCTATTACAATCTCTCAGAACACAGTTCAATCTGTAATCTATTTAAAATATATTGAAAAAACTTTTGTTTATGTACTATAGTGTTCATTTTCTGCTAGACGATTGTATTTCGAATACCGGATTAAACATTCTATACCTAATACTTATACATACGTTGCAGTGTACGATATCTATGTGATTAACAATTTTTTTTTGCTGAATACCAATGGCTTTTGACCACACTGACAGTGGATGAGGGATATGAGAGGAGGTCAAGAATGCAGCTTACTTGTTTATATTCTTGATTAGAAAAACTGGTTTCGCTGATAAAACCAATGACTACTTACCGTTAGTGAGGGGTTACTTGTTTCCTGTTGAAAGAAACGCCAAGGTTCAAATGAATTTGAACAGTAAAACGGCTTATTTACAACACCGGATGCTATAACGAATTGAGTAGCGTCATTGGATAAACTATACACAGAGTTATCGTATCTGCAAATGTACAATTAGTCACTATAGAACATAGAATCATGAAATGGACTTTTAGAGTCTAAGACCTGTGGCTCTTTCCGATTATAGTGGCTCTTTCCGATTCCGAAGTGGCTCTTTCCGATTATAATACAGCCTCTATGCCGATTGAATTTATAAAATCCAACATCGCATATGAATGTGAATGACATGAAAGAATTCACATTAGAATTTAATAACATTTATTATTATTATTAGATGTAAAATTATCGTATTATTTGTATCGTATCGTAATTACTCAATATGATTATTTATTGAGGCTAAAATCAGCAACAACTAAATACCATTCTCGTTACGTCGCTTGTCTCGAATATCCGCTGGTAATGCAAATGCAAAAGCGTGACAAAAAGCGGGCCTTGACAATAATCGTTCAACTTTAACATTTTGACATTACACACTTCACAATACTCCGTACCCCGGCACGCGGTACTTGAGTTTTGTATCGATCGCTCGCTGCGAGTACATTTCACAACAACCCATTGAAATCGATATCGATTGATTATAATATTATGATATACATACATGAGTTATAGTAACGCAAAATGATGTACAGATTAAAAATTAATATTTACAAGATATTATAGTTAGGTATCTCATATCTATATAAAATAATTAATTTGACTGGTCCGTTAGTCTAGCAGCTGATGCGCCTGACTGTTGCGCTGGGGGTTGTCGGTTCGGTCTCTACGCAGTACAAATGTTATACTATAACACAAATAATTATAATAAGCACAGGCATTTCGTTTAAATATAGAACAGATCTGCCTCAGGTGAGTATTGTTATGCAATTACGAGACATTATCTCTAATGTGACTTCAAAAAAATTTCTTTACATACTCGTATCTACGATGGCATTGATCTGTTGTATTCTTCATCATATATGAATACATATGTACGTACGTATGCGAAGTAAGAGGCTACCCCACATATATATAGAGACCATAATAATATACGGTGTAAGGATGTATTAAATAGCACAGTAAGCCTTATTGACTGGCTAGTTTTTATAACAGCGAGCGCAATACCGGATTCGTCAGGAATCTCGCTCTGTCGGCCACTTGCGGCGTTAATACTCCCTTAAGAGGCTTACCGCCCTAATTCGCTAAGTGCATGCGTTTTATATAACGCAAGAATAAATTACGAATAAGGACAGCACTGACAGATATACCTTATGAGTTGGTAATCATAAAAGGCAATAAAATTTATGTTGAAATTTCTCTAAGAAGTCGCCATTCTGTTTATCCCATTCAATTAGAAAAAGTGGCCAGTGACTATGGGCTTTGTATGTTTGAACTTTTCTAATAGCTAAGTAAAATAAATTTGGGTATATATGTATATACAACAACTACTTAAGCATTCAACCAAGCTTAATTGCCTTATAAAAATTACATCATCCAATTAAAGTAAAAGTAAGATTGCAAAAATACTATATAATTTACAATGAAAATTACATGTACTGACGGAGCAGTAAGCAAAAGTAATGGGCCAGCAAACATGCAGGCAATAAACAAATCGGGCACGCCCACACCACACAATAAACACCGCGAACATCGTCTGCGTCCTTTATCTCTTGTACATCGTAAACACTTCACCAGCAACCCGCTACAAAGAAGTTATGCGGTCAATTTCTTGGTTTTTTTTGTTCTAATTTAGTAATTTTTAATCATTGGACTATCTCGTTAGTTTAGTGTCGTTAATCGACTGCCGAAAGAGGCCTGGGTGAGACCCATTTTTCTATTTTGGGTTTTTTTGGCTCGAAATTTCTACTAGTAGCTCGGTTTTGTGCCCGATGTGGCAATACAATTGGTTCACCCACGATTTCATGCATCATATAAAATTACAGGTGAAACGCGAAAGTACCACAATCCTCTCCGTACCCCATCGGTAATATACGGGCGTGATATTATGTTATCTTTAATTATTCTGCTATTTACCGTCACAAAACTAAGGAACGTTCTGCTAATTTTACGACATTCCGAAGCACATCTTAACACCTTTTTATTGTCATTCCGCAGATGTGACTCGGACCATACCGCTGAGATGCTGTACACGCATTTGCAAGCGTTGATCGAGAGACCGGAGAATCAGAAGAAGTTCGCCGACATTGAGAGAAAGTTGCAAATGAGGGGAGCGCTGCCTTCCTCCAAGAAGCCGCCAGACTCGTCGCTCGGGAGCGAAGTGTCCAGAGAATCAGACTCGGGGAGCAACGAAGAGAGGTGCGTCGCCAACTTGTACGACAGCTTGGCGGCCGAACTCAAGCAAAAGTTGTCAACAGGTAAAAAGGGATTAGGTCAGTCACTTTTTTCAGTTTTCTGTAGATAGATCAGCTTGCACGCAGCAATGTAGTACAATGCACCAAAGACTATGTATGTATTTTAGATTTACCCAGTCAACACTAGCGATGTTATTTTATAATTTAGTATATAAAAGGCAGACTATGGCCTTAACCGTCTCGTTGTAAGAGGAGATCCACGTCCCATAGTGGAACCTTAAAAGGGTCGGAAGAAGTATATACCTAGCATGTATTTTATTTTATGTCCCACAATACTTAATCTGATATCACATCAGTACGAGGCATTATGGTGTCATTTATGCGGTATATTTCAATTTAATATTATAGGTTATATCTCTATATAAATAGTACATATTGTATAATTATTTCATGTAACTAATATGTCTTTATATATGTATATATAAAATGGTATAGAAATGTTTTATAGAGCTGTGTACTAACTGTTGCTTATGTTTGTCTATATTGTGTATATGTACATAAGTAAACGTATAAATAACTTAATCGTTACATCAAAATCACCAATTAATCGGAATCAAATTTCGACCTTGCGTTATCAGTACTTTGAAGATACCTACCCAAATACATATGTAGATAACAAAAATCTTATTACAATGGCATACATGGCATATAATCCTCAATATAATACTAATAGGCACTTAGTACACGCCTCTCTTGCCGGCTTGCTGAACCAAATATTTCCAAAGAAGCCTAATTCCCAGAATAAACATGGTAGCAATTCCATTACAGGTAAAAGCCCAATTCTTCTACCACCGCGAGACTATGACACGGTACACAGGCAAAAAGGCAATTTGAGCAATATTGACACTCGCCGCTGCCTCAACCAGAACATAGTGGGGGTGAACGCCAGGCGTAAATTGGAGTCGTCTGGCGGTAGCTCTGGCATTGGCAGCGACCTGGCCCCGTCGCCAGAGAGGAACGACTACAGACAGCACGACAACCACAGTACCAGCGGTCAGTGAACATTGCCTACAATAAAACCTCTTAGATTTCAACTAAAAGCTTATTAAAACTGAGTGGTGCGATCTACTATGTAATGGTTGACCCTCAGGGGCAAACGTTTATCGTTTTCTTCGGTTTTTGATTACCACAACGTAACACTACGGGTAATATTAAGATGCAATCAATTAACTCAGATTAGATTTAAAAAGACAATAGTAAAATTTTATAATGAAAAAAACACGTGATGCATACATATATTAATGCCTAAAGCAAGTGCTTAGGTCATCGACACCGCTTTACCAAGGTAACATCAATAAATTATCGCCGTTAAAACCGTGTTCACTTTTAAGAACCACTTAAACTGAAGTCGCAAAAAATATTTTGAAAAATGACGCCATTGCAAATAAAAATATATATTTGAGTTTTTCATACTATACTCGTATATTTAGTGGTTGGTAGTGTCTGTAAATATTGTAATGCACAATAGATATTGTACAATATACAAATAATATATAATATAATATTCGGCTGAATCCTTAAGCTTCATGACTGGATAAAGTGGTATCTATTAGGGAAGTCCTCTATTCCAAAGGCTGATGGATGGATGGATAGAATTCATATAACAGCAATACCATTCTGAGTACGTACAAGTACTATGGAGTCCGTTCATTTCAAATTCTTGTAAATCCCCTCCCCCCCCATCCCCTCCACCCATTCTCCATTCGTTTCACGCCCCCAACACTCACAATCTTGGACAGCACATCACACCACATTGACAATTTATGATTTTTGTCCTTAAGGCATATGATCGTAGTGTGGTAATTGATTAAAACTCATTGGAATTCAGTGTTCTTAAGCGGTTGTCTAATTCACAGATACGACACCACTGCAACTTAGAATTATAAAGCTATTGTACACATTTTTCATCACCCAATGATCACGTTCCTTCTAAATCTGTGGTACCCTATAATTATTTTACATACCACGATGTTATCAATTAAAGACAATATTGTTCCCATAAGACTCAATCGTACACCTAATTTAAGGTGTTCCCACACCTCGCTGGAACTAGACAAAGCTGTGAACTGTGCAGTATGAATTTCTATAGTGCAGGTAATAAGATGATACATTCAAAACATGAGATAAAATGAGTTATTCTGCGTTTATAACTTGTTGTAAATTCTATACATGAGGTACATTTTTCTAATTATAGTTTTATGTCATACAGTACAACAATGTAAATATGTTATTGGAGAGCTGTTATGAATGTAACAAACAAATTGATTTTTATTTTGTTCTTTTTCAAACATATTTATTTTGTGAATAATAGTGCAAGGTAACGTGAAAAACAATGTATTTCTGATATCTTTATCATTTTCATAACTACGATTTAATATATGCGCTATTACATATAAACAATGGGGTATTATTCCGGTTATTTGAGTACAATACTCAGTAAAGATGATTATTGGACAATGTTTCATATCGCCCGACCTCCCTTAACAATCGATTCGTGATACTTCTCTGCGATCGTGCGGTGTTCGCATGTTAATGGTTCAATTTTCACGTTTCTCTAGTTTTTGACGTACTTCGCACTGTGGCTTGTTTTATTTTAAGGTAACAAATGAATTTAGTCAATGTTATGTTTTTATTTAAGCAGTAGGTATTTTTTATTTCTTTATTTTGTACACTGTATTCTAAAAACTAACCAGAAAAGAGAGACTTTGTACAAGAATTTTTTATTTTATTTATTTATTTATTGACACACCAACAGCATTACACACAGTCTTACAATTAAATTATTACACAGTACATAATTATATATGTAAGTATGCATGCCAATTATAGGTGCATTCAGCTTACTCCGGTGTTACATGTTATCAAAACATTAAGTAAAATCTGCTTATTCCTATAAGAAATCTCTTCCAACAGACCCAGAAATGGATATTGACTCCAATACTATAGATAACTTGGTATTATTATTGAATATGATTATAAATATACCGGCTAATCTCTCGTATGTTTTTTCGGGATTGCCTGACTAGTTTTGAATCAATTCAAGGCCCTTCTTAATGTGATACCTCCAATTATCAAATATTCCGTGGAAATATCATAGTGAAGTACCCTTTGCATTTTCCATTGAAGATTGGTGAAATAAGGGAAATAGTTAATTTCATATTATCATAGCACATACATACGTAGTGTTGTAAACAATAAGTTCTTGCTAGTCAAACGTTGGTATGAATAGAGCGCGCATCTATTCTAAAATTGTCTATAATCTTTTTATATTAATTTCATAGGTAGATACTTGCCGTGGCTTGCTGTGGCTTCATTGGCTTCTTAGTGATTTAAATATTATCATATTACTGTTGGCCTAACTAACCAAATATTGTCTAAAGAACTGCTAACCCACTTAATAAAAGTAAAGCAAGCCGTGGAACGTCTTTTAGTTCGCTTAGGAGACGAGTTAGTCCCGTTATCTGTGTAAAAGTGAAGTTCGACAATAGATCAGGTCCAAATGACTTAATGAGCTGTGTTCCAAAAATCAGCCAGTCAATACTGTGCCAACGGTCCTCTAGATGGCACATAATGAGTGTTATGAATTATGCAAATATCTTGCAAATATTTGAAAAACATCAGGCTTAGAATATTAGTAACGGTGTTGTCGATATTGTATTTCAAAATATATTTACATTGAAATTTTGTATACGGGTTAGCAAATGGTCCACTGTTTAATAACGTTATTCTGTTCAAGAATATTTTCCTCTGTGTACGATTATATAATAAAATGTATAATTATATTTCAGAGGATGAATGGGCCGAGAGCACCGCCTATATGATGCATGAAGCTTTCGAATCGTCGCCGCCGCGTCGCGCTACGTCCCCCCGCCGAACGTCCCCGCCCCGCCGCACCCTCTCCCCGCGCAATTATGACCGCACTCCTACCTACACCGACGACTTCAGCGACCAGTTTAGAGACCAGCTAGCCCCTTTCCGAGACCAAGCATTCGAACGTCGGTTTCGCCATGAATCCCTGGAGCGTGTTAATAAAGAAAAAACAGAAAAATTCCCCGAGGAAACGCCCAACTACAGAAGAAGATATGTCGCCGAAACAAAACCGTCAAACCGTAGCATCGATCGGGTGGAAGATCGCCGATTTGGCAAGCTTCAAAGAGGGGCAAGCGAAGGCAGCTTAAAACTCGCCGAAGCCTCTCCGAAAGACAGGTTCAATGTCGCGAAGGAGAAGTTCATGAACTTAGAAAGGGAGAGATTCAACAGGGAGCTCGAAGCGCACATGGCGATAAGGAGAAGCATGTTGGAGAGAAACAGTCGCTCGACTTCTTCCCCCGAGGAAGAACGACGTGACGAGCGCCAAGAGCGTCACAGAGAGTTGGGCTCCCGGAGAGAACAGGCACGGTCTCATCGGGACTTAGAACGTACTCACAGGGAGCCGGAGAGACGCAAGGACGTAGACAGAGTTCGTGACGCGGTTGCTCCTGAAGTGGGACACGGAAGGGAAATAGAAAGGCTTCCTCGCGTTGGTCGCAAACGCGACGATCTGAAACGATATGAATACGGAAACGAGGAATACTTGAACAGGATCGAACCCAAGGCACATAGAGAGGAATTCGATCGATACAGAGAAAGGAGGGAGTTGGATCGACGTATCGACGAAGATGAAATTATGGAGCCCGTGATCGAAGAAAGAAGAAGGGACTGGAATGATAGACAGCGGGCATTCAGTCGTTCTCGTTTGTTAGACGAGCAACGCCAATCGTACGCAGAGGGAGAAAGAGATAGGTACTACGAAAGGACGACTGCCGACTACCGAGACTTCCGTGACCTGGCCGACCGGCAGCCGACAAAGTTCCGCCACAGCTATGCGGAACCCATTTCCAGGGGGCGCCTGGGTACCGTCAGACCCTACTGAATTGCCATAGTAGATTTTTAGAACCACGTTCACGATATTCATGGACCCCGGCTGTTTTGAAGATACTGCCAAATCAAATTTACCTAATACTTGTTTGTACAGTATATTTTTATTAGATCTTTGATTTTTTCATATCGTTTGTTGTGAAATAACTTTATGTTTGTTATTTTAATGAAAAAAAAGTGAGCAGAAAACTCTAATTTTAAAAGCTGCTTAAAGATTTATAATCAATGATTAGGACTCTATCGGTGTCGCTAGTCTACTAAGTGCGAACGTAATCCATTTGGAGTTCAACACATAAAAAAGAAATTATATTCCTGTTCATTTGTTTTGTCTAAAATACAAGTGTTTATATTTTGTGCTTATGAATCATATGTTTAATAATGTGAAAGAGATCTAAGATTACTTAAGATTGACGTTAGACCGAAAGCCCATGTAAATGCCTGGCTGGTTTAACATGCATAAATACTCATTATGGTGTCACAGAATATATCATGTAAATATAAATTATAATACCCTATACTTAACCGACATATAATAGAATATTTTTGTAACTAGGTACCTATATCAAAGCGATTATGTAATACGGAAGTAAAGAAAAATGTCGAAATTTTAATAATATATACATTTTTGCGAATCTATGATATTTATATGTCCGATTAAGAGAACAAATATAGTTATATACAATTTGAATATATATATTGAGAAATGTGTATGGATTAATTGTTGTATTTTAACATAGTATGTACTTGTTAGATATAACCCTAAATACCAGTGACCACAATGCCGGTCCTAATCCGTCCTGTAACTTTTGACGACGCTGTATTTGTGGAATGTTAATAAATGATTATTATACACACGTCTCTATAATTAATTTCAACTGAACCTGATACTGAATGATAGCGATGTTTTGTATACACCACTATATGCAACGGCTATACCATTGTTTTAATGCATCGCAAGTTTTATTAGTTACTTAACATCACACCAGTAATCCCTAAGAGTTGTGAATCTAGTGCCATACACCAGCCACAAATCCACACTCTGAGCCACTACATAGGAAATCTAATTTAGAAAAATCTAGTACTGCTCGACCCGGGATTTGAACCGGGGACCTCACGATCAGCAGTCATGCTTGCAATCAACGCGACCAACGAGGCAGTATACCTAATTAATTATAGAAAATTAATAATATAAGCCCGCGCCTGTTAATGCAATATTTAGGTACGTCGCTCAATCTTAAACTGTCACAGACACCATTTGCATTCCCTTTTAAACGTCTATTTTACTCAAATACAACTTATATTCATATACATAGATGTAACGATTGTAACTAGGAAATTTTATATAAACATATAGAGTTAATTAATACATATGTATGTATATCTAGTGGTTTAAATTGCAGCGAATCCTTCCGTTTGTTTCAAATCATGGTACATCATGTTTTAACAGTAAAAAAGTGATCGTAAGAAAATTTTGCATATCTTAAAGTGTTCATAATGTTCGCTAATATCTTTGAACTCCGATAATCCGCGGTCGGCTAGCCTTGAAGACAATGCCTTTAAACCATCTCAATGTAAAAGGATTTCCTACAGTGAAGCCATAAAAAACACGATGCCAATATAGAAGAACATATGTATGAAAAGTTAAAAGCTAAGCTCTATATATAGAACTATTGCCAACACTGCTGTATATAGAGAACACGCTTGAAGCCGTAACCAACGACATTCGTTTGGATATTTCAACATCGAGTAACATGGAAC
>DWDW01001092.1:0-12419 GCA_018245635.1 Mimoniades versicolor eupheme
GCATATTAATAAATGTAACGTCTACTAAATATCAGATTATTTATTCGCCTTAGTACCAAAACATAAAACATTTTTATAATTCTACAAATACAATAACATTATTTTTAAGTAAATAGATTAGCAAAAAACGTCTTGGACTAGTTTTGTCACATTCGACTCATGTATCGTATAGGAACATTAAAACTGGAGCAATGCAACTCTCGCGTCTCATGTTTATTGTGTATCGCGTTATAAATAAAACACATGTATCGTTGCATTACGAAGCATTTATTGTGTCTGCTAACGATCGAATCGTATATTTTATTGTTTCTCTAACGATCTCTGCTCCGGAGGTACGGTCGTTTTACAGTGGTATAACAATGTATTCTGTTCTGTGTTTCTGTGTGTGTTTTAAATCTTATTATGTAACTAGTTATAGATGATATTTGTAGTCACGTGGTCGTTGGTCTTGGCTTAAGGTAATTGACGTAGGAATGTACATAATATATGTTGAAGTTTTTCATTTGTCGAATGTGCATCTTCTTTATTGTAACATCTTATTAGATCCATTAATCATTAATAGATCCATTAATTCCAGTTACATAATAAGATATTTCATCTCCTTTATTGGAACATCTTATTTTATCAGATAAATCTGCATTTCTCAAACTGACAAACATTTTATATTAAATAGAAATAAAGCATAAAATTCAAAATCAAAAAATAATTATTTTTATAAAATTACATATATGTAGGTATTACTTTTTACATAAATTTACTTTTTTGTTGTCATCATTATTATCACACCAGGTCCCTTATTATCCCTCAGTTTTCAATGAACATGATTATTTTAGTTACCGTAACACTTGAATTATATGTTAGACATATTGACATGTGATATTTAATAAGGTAACTTTATTAAATGGCTTAAAATATTACCAATCTAAAGATCAGTCCTAAATAAATCTGTTCATAACAACGAAACCATACCATGTAACTACCAAGTTTATACTTCCTTCATACGTTATTAATATAAAGTGTGAAAAAAAATCAGAATTTTTATTTTTAGGGGTACTGCGAACCAAATATGGGCTGAAGATACTTGATGTCTCGTTGTAATTTCAAGTTAAAAATATTTGAGGTCATATAAATAAAATAAAAGGAGATATAATTTAATAAAAGGAGAATTAATTATTTCATACCATCTCTCTCGTCCTGTCACATTACCTAATGGTACTCGTACAAAAGTACAAAAACGAAACAATCGCTCCTTACCCACATTAAGGTTTTTGCTGAAATCTGCGTAGTAATATATTAGAAGCCGACACAATAGCAGACAGAAAGCGCTGGACTGCCAACTGTTAACCTAACTGTCCGCAATTTCGACCCACATGGAATAGAAAATCGGTCCGCAACTAAAGAACACAGAAAATTGAAATCTATACACTTCTCATGTAAGTCTAATTTGCTTTATCATCATTGTACGATCTTACGTCATTGTAAATGTAGAGGTATATCCTGTCTGTAAGCTGAATTGTTACAATGGTAACTTTAATGCTAGTTGTTAGAGTTTGAATTTGAGTACGTTAAGATGTATAGATGCCCGTAACTCGGTTCCGTCTATTTCAAATGCAGGATAGTTAATAGAGCAAGTGTTATTGAAGCCAGATATTGCCGCAAAATTCGGTATTGTAGAGGGTTAGTACAAATGATGCGGTTAGGGAATTGAAGTTCCCGCCCATTTCGTAATTTCATGCAAAACTTCGTAATTGGGGTGTACATTACTTGTGCCCTTTGCAAATACCTACGGGGTTTGTATTTTGAATTCCGAATTCTGTAATTTACTTCAACGTCTTGCCCGAAGCATGTTTGTATCATCTTATAGTGTTACTTATTGTTATTAAACTGTATATGAATAAATGTACAGCTCTACTTGGGTATGTTAGTGGTAACATGAACGTTAATGATAATATCAAATATAATTCATTATGAAGTGAGTATTCTGGTCACATATCGTAGTATCTCAAATATCGTGCCAATTAACGTTTTATGTCACAGCGCAACGGCGATATCTTCTTGTATAAAATTCCATGTTATGATTCTCTACTGTTACATTCTTGTAATTTAGTAGTGTGTAAGAAAAATATAGAATCAAATAACAAAAAAAAGGTTGCATACAGGTTTTCCAAATTTAAAGAAATTAGTCTGGTTAATTAGTTAGCTGAAGATCGAGCTCAGTGGCGTGCTATTGAAGAGGAGCTATGTCCAGCAGTGGACCGAAATATAGGTTGATGATGATGATGATGATGGCTCTGGTAATATTTGATTACTTTGGTATTATTTTGGAAATGCAATTATTTAATATTTGACTGATCCTGTCGCATTGTACTATATACGTATTACTGTTTTTTCCGTTTCAATTATCATGTGCCTATGCGCTTAATTGGTTTGACTGTCTGTTGAAGAATTTTTATGTCTACCGGAAGATGTTTGATATAGCTTATCGAATGTCACCTAACGATAAGCAATGTAGTTGACTACTTAATTAAATTTATATTTTTAGTTATAGTATGTACGTGATCACAAAAAATCATTGTGCAATAAATCTCAGGGTAACACTAGCCGAGGAGTTGATCAAAATAAGGGGGCTCAAGAATGGCAATTTGAAATGATTGCCACAATAATACAAAACCGCGATTTCCGGTCTTTACAAGACTGAGCTCATTCATAACACAATTGGCAGATATAATTATTGTTGCAGTACGGACAGGGAGGCAACAATAATCCGGCTCGCTTGACGTGTTTCCAAGTATATACGAGGGTGGTTTTCAGTGGCCCTTAAGTGTATAAATGCGAAGTAACCCGCAGTAAAAATGTGGTCAAGTGTGAGTTACCACTTGTAGAATGAATCATGATGGGGCACATACAAAGGTAATTAAATTCAATTTTACATTTGTTTAGGAAGTTCGAGTATTTAATACCGCTTTTTTATACTGTTGGATAACTCTCTTCAAACATTTTGAATATATCGACATCTCTTGTAAACAAAGAATTATAATCAGTGTGTATTTTTAGTGTTGAATTATGGATACCAGACGTCGAATTTTGCAATTGGCCTTACTTTGGCCTTACTTCAATGTTTCTAACCCAGATATGGAGAAAGAAATGTTTGGTGATAGATTCAAAAACGATGAAATTTCTAGAAAAATGAATGAAATCCAAGTTGTTTTCGAACTAGCAGATTGAAGTGTCAATAGCAAATTACATAGTCCGTAGAACAGATGATTATTCTGGCAATAAAATTATCGAGTGACATGTAACGACGCACATTAAGCTGGCCAGCCGCTAGATGGATTCATGACCAGGTCAGAGACATGGGTACCTATCAAAAAAGAGAGATCATGGCAGCTAAACGCCGTGAGTTGTGATGAGCTTTACGGACCGGGCCGTCTGTATACAACCGTGGGTGTATCAATGGAAAGTTTTCAGATTCTGAAATTTTTGTTCTTGGTGTACCATTACATGTTGGCTTTGGGTGGAATACAATGGTGGCAATAGCATTTAATAATTATAGAATTTAACTACCTAAATTAATTTAATCTTTCTTGTTCTTTTGGGATTACAGGCGTGATGTTACATTTTTTTAAATTTGGATTACCCGTTTATGGGAAATAAAGTTGATTTACCCTGTGAATGAATTTTATATGTTTATGTTCCCTAAAATCACATACCATAAATACAAACTTTAGAATATGTAAGTTCCTAAAAATCTCCTCTGTCTATTTTGTTGAGCAAAATATTCCTTCAGTGTATTCATTAATCTGAAGCTGCTCACACAACCCGCTATTATGAAGCGTTTAATTTAAGGTCTCGCCAAAATAATTATTAAAATAGGTTGCTTTGTCCGTTAACAAATTGGCGCCGACTCAAAATATACGGGCTTGTTTGTGCACGAAGTATGAAATAAATTTCGTTTAATATTACATACTAAATAAATGTCTTATACGGAGAGTAGAATAACGACAGCAGTATGTCCGTTCGTAGAGCCTTCAATCGTTTTTATATCGTAATTAATGATTAAAGTTAAACCGTAACCTTTGTGTTGACAGTATTTTTTTTTTGGTAAGGTAACTTGGTTATCAGGCCTGTTAAGAAATTAGTTCCATTATAATCATTAAGTGATCATGCTTTATTATGACTTAAAATGTTCTGCATACTAATTCTGTCAATATACCATATTGAAATGGGATTATTGATAGATTCTTTGACGTTCGGTATATCAAGTTGTGTAGCTACAAAGAGAAATATTTGAATAAACGCGTTCCCTTCGGGCTCTTTGTTCTCAAATCTCGCGACCGGCGCGCCGAACATCACGATCGAACACACTGCACGTGATTGTACTTCTCGTAGTGAATTTCGATTTATACTGAGTATTTTATACGCGCTTGTACACGCAAGATCAAAGTAATGACTTCATTCTATCACAAAGTTACATAAACTCCAACAAACTTGACAGTGCATTTGTCGCGCAAAATTCCAACGCTTTGCAATCTCCACACGTAGTAGTTTTATTATACTGTTCTGTAGACATACGGTGGAACTTTAAAATTACTCTTCCTAAGTCCTAACTTGCAGCATCACGTATCGTTCTAAGTTACTGTAACGAGATTTTGGATAAATCGATCCATTTCAGGAGTTTGACGTGCGCTGATGTCCGCATCCATAATTTATTGGGAGCAAATCGTCTCTGTATCCCAAGAGACATTCTTGCTGAGTTCAACGTGTCTCGCCAGTTCACCAAATACTGAATAACTTAGCACAAGTTTCGTAGATAGTTCACACCTAGTTAATATCTGACATTCCAAGTACTTTGGCCCCTTTAAAATACGATTAATCAGAGGTTCATACGGATATGTAAGATGGATATCCTCGTAACTTTTGATAATTCTGTAATGTGTTATTGAACAATTCGGCCTAAGATATTTTCGCGATAAATGATAAACAATTTATTTAATTGTAAAGTATAGCGTTAGTACCTATATAAGTTTAAATATACCCGTATTATTATATTGATAAAAAAATGCCCTTGATTGTTAGAATTTTCAAATAGATTTCTTACAAGTAGTAACTATGCGAATAATTAGGTTATGTAGCAAAAAACAGATACCAAAGGGGAGAGTTAAGTAAAAGCGCTTTTTCTATCTCAAAAAAGTTCCTTATTAAAATTCGTTTTCAATAACAGTGTTATATTCTTTGTCATATTTTCATCTGGCATTCTGCTAACATGTTTAAACCATGGTATCGGCGCTAAAAAAAATATTAAGGATAAATAATCATACTAATCTGTATTTATGGTTTAAATCTCGATTTGGCAGTTAAAAATGATATTTTTGGTCGATTATAAACTAACGTAAGAATATAAAAAAATCGAAATGAATAAGTCAAGGCATGAGCGATTTAAAATTCTTTATTAAGTAAGGTAACCGATGGTGAGTTGCACTATCGTTCGCGACCTACGTGCCGAGAAATGTTTTATTTATTGTAATATGTAAATTGTTCAAACTTAATTTTATTTCCTATTAAACCATCTCGTACTTAGACATCACACTTTAATTACCACGCGAATTCCAATAAAAAAAACGAAGACAGGCTACGTGTACCTACACGATATATCTAAACGCAATAATAACAATATTCAAAATAACATAAGCTTTCCCACGGCACTGAATACACACAAGGTCCGTTTATATATATATAGTATATATGTATAGTAATGCAAGTGATTTGCTTACCATTTGAATCAGTTATAAATGTGCCGTAAAGGGAAATAGATTGGTTCTATTAGTTCCGTTACAGCGAGGTTTCCCTTTGACGTGGCAGTGCATAATTCAAAGGCTTTCGCTTCGATTTCCCCTCGGGATATGTGTTAGCACCTGTATTAGTATGTGCGGATCGTGCCGATTTAATCTGACCTATATACTTTTACTGTGAACTATAAATTGAGCTTTCTCTGTTGACAAATTGTTTGCGTTTACTCGTTCGCGCGTCGCACACTCAACTGCACAAAGAATGTCGATGCCGAAATTACATTTACATACATATGTGTGCAACTTTAGCATCCATTTGAACTGTGAGATATATTTTACAAGCTAGAACTTTTAATCAAAATAGTACAAAATATGATTAAATTATGCATACAAGATCTATTTGTTAGTCCAAAAATCATCTTAGTTTGATTTAAAAGACGAAAATTTTAAATATTATATGCAAATGAAAAATAAATTTAATATTCGTGAAACATATGTATAATTATGTTGTTATGTTTGCTTGTGCTTGGTTAGTTTGCAAAACATGTGGACACGAAATAATCTTGCCATATTCGATAATGAAATTAAATGAAGGTCCAAACAGAAATACGAATTTTACTTGAAGTTACTCTTATATTATACTGATAGATTTTTGCAACATGTTCTTATATTATGGACTTGCGAACTAACATCTGTCGTGCAGTAAAAAGATAAACATCTTTATATTCTCTTGAAATTTAATATTGAAGAACATATTAAAGTTTTACAATTGCTCCACTAAAACACTCAAGTTTACTATTAATAAAGAACGCGTGGGCGCGCTCGACTATGCTTTTCTACGCTTAATGTTGCGTCTGTTAGCGTATAATAGTTGAAGTATCTATGTTCATCTTAAGTGTATATTCGTTATTTGTAACGTAGAACCATGAACTATATTATATATAGTTATTGTAAAGTTGTAATTAAGGTCGATTTTCGAGTGCAACTAACAAATAACATTCAGGCCCTGAAATGAGCAAGATTGATTTTATGTTTCAATGCGTGCTTATTATAAATTAATCTGCTTTTTTAATGGTACGTGATTTCAATATTCCTATTGCAAATGTTAGTTACATGCTACATAAGATACCATGGAAATAATAGTTCAATAATTTAGTGGAAATATAATTTTTACATTATAATGTGGATATGCCTTTTTTTAATACCAGTCATAAGAGAAAGATAAAGGAACGCGAAATATTAAATAGAAGGATCTAATAAACTATGCTCTCGTGTTGCAATTATAAGTTGAAACAATTTGTATAGCCTCATTGACACATAGGTAAGTGGCGACGCTATTTCGGTTCCCACCCTTTCTGCTCCTCAGTAGTTTATCTGTTCAATTGTCGTAACGTAGCGCAGTGCCTTTTTCACTATGTTCGGGTAATTTTATGTGTATGTGAACCATTCTCAAGGATTGCCAAACATTACGCTCCTTCTAGTGAAGTAATGTTACGTTAGAATGTATTGATTTTCAGAACTCGCAGCACAAACAGATTTATTTATTTGATGTTTTTTTACGCTGATTACAGGTCGTGAAATTACCTTATTTCTTTTATTTTACTATTAGGAGCTTTATCGTATAATTCTATATGTACACATAGTTCATTATATATGTGATAGACCGTTGCGTAGATTAATTTTGTTTCTATTCATACAGCTATTTTGTCATAACCATCATTAATATTTTTGAGTCTATTACAAGTAATGGGCCATGGAGCATGCATATAGCTGTTTAATTTTCTAACACAGGTAAGGTTTAATGGAAAGGCATTTGTCGACTCGATATCTGATCGATGGACGTAATTTTTTAGGAATAGTTCCGAAACGCCATGTAAAAAAGCTAGCTATTAAAAACGAAACAAAATCGTCCGGATGATTGATGCAAGTTAAATGTTGTAATTACGGGTGGACGTCGCGTGTCGGGGTATAATTGTGCGTTTATATTTTAATGGTATTCGCCATTTTTCATTGGCGGCTGCGACTTGATTGATGTTGCGAATTATTAAGATTTTTTCGACGCGTTTGTGTCCATAGATTCAACTTGCATAGAAATGTCGTACTTACTTAAATTAAAAAAAATGCAGATTTATCTGTGCAAATATTTATCAGTGTGAATGAAATTGTGGAATGATAATTGACGAATGAAAAAATATAGTACAATAATGTAATTTTAATTATTATTTCTTTGTAACATTACGTACATGCCTTCTCGGTATTTCTATAAAATATTATATCCTGTGGTTTGTTCACCATGTCTGGTATAAACGACTTCGGTTCTGTGAAGAAGCTTCACATTTTATTAAAACCCAACTGAAGCGTGTACCATTGTCACTTCTTCAATGTATCAAAATTGAATCAACAATGGAACAACTTGTTTTTTATATTTCAACGCACAATGCAAGAAACTGCGTAAGATATTGTACAGCTTTATTAATATGTTTAAGAGTATTAAAATTTGTAACGACATTCGGAATTCGAAATTTGAAAATATAGAATAAAACAACGATGTACTGTTTTTTTATACTGATTACTCACGTTACACGTCAACTTGTCCTAGTTAATTGTATGTAATTTAAGCGTACTTACTGCAAGCAATTTTGTGTATGGCTTGGCCGCGGTCAGGTGTATGAATAATTACATTCATTAATGTGTAAATAAATTATAATTAAAAGTTATAATGGAGCAATTTTATACATGGCGCCTTAATTATGTGCAAAATTGGCTTTTTGTGAAACCATTAACGCTCTGCCGATCGGGTGAGCTGTACAAAAAATAAAAAGGTATTAACTACAGGTTCTTAAAACAAAAACCTCATTACTGCTATGGAATAATTTACTGATGTATAAAATGAACAGTAATATTAGAGACTACATTAACAGATCACGATGTCAGACCTAGAAGAATATTGTTTTGGTGTATTCTCATAATAACTCAGCTAATTTTAGTGTTAGTCATTAGTGCTTAAGTTCCCAGATTCGCAACATGTTTTACACAGAAATAATATTTTACATATTTTATTCATCAATAAATCGATTTATATAACCGCTAAAAATGGTCTCGATATACTTCTAGCCTTATTAACAATGGAAGTAATATACGAGTACCTCTAGCCTTGTTATGCGATCTTGTGTAGGGGAATTCCGGTGGATACCGCATTTGCATTAAAACTTTGTATTTTCAGGTCATAAAAAACCTATCCTTTACTTCACCGTAGGTCGAGGCGAGGTCATTTTTACAAATTGTTCTTACAAAGGTCAATCGTATTCTAAGCTTAGTACATGTCAAGCGATAAGAATCGATTGATTATCTAAGAAATCGATTGACTTCATTCTACCATTGCTGGCGTTTCTCTAGTTCCTCGTCTTGCGTAATTTAGTTTTTTGTTAAAGTTCAACGGTTTATGGTCTCATATAGGGTAATTAGAGTTAAAATTGATTAATTAACTATGCACCAATGCTTTAACCGAGTCGAACACTGCATCTGTATTAAAACACATGTTCACACACACACACACACTGAGTTCATGTGGCATACACCAGATATGCAACAGTGTGCAATAATTGAAACGTTACCTTACGGGTCCCGCATATGCACGGGAAGTCACGCCATCGGAGATAATGACGACTTTCTTAACAAGTCGCACGTTCTGAGTACAAGCTTGAATGTAAGCGCGTTGCGTATTAACATGTCTATTTTGCCTTTACTAGAAAGAAATATTTCAAAATTTAATACTTACACTTGGTCATGCTACTCCATATGAACCAGCTAGTATGGTTAGAATATGAAATATATCGTTAAATTAACATAAACATAGTGTTCCTACTAGTTTGAGAGCGGTATTCGTAGATTTGGTTATCGTCGTAAAGATTTCAAAGCCTCTTCGTTACAGCTGTTCTTGTACATGTTACATGTGAAAGTTTACAGTACTTCTTTGTATTGATTATGTAGATAACTCCAAAACTACACGAGAAGCGTTCACGACGCCGTTGCTGGCCATAGAAAATACACAGTAATAGGAATCCTAATTGTAAATGCAGAAACCATGTATTATATCACCTCAACGATATCGATTTTTTTATAATTTTCTAAACTTCAGTGTGTTCCTTTGTTCTATTGATTTATTTAATATATAAAACACGTATGATTTACATTGTTTCGAACTATAGTAAATGTTTAAGCAACAAACTTAAAATCACTCTTTATTCTGAAAAGTCACATTTTGCTGTATATAGGTACGCCAGCCTCTTTGTATTTTGAATCTTCACCTAATTTATGTTTTATAAAAAGTTACATACATATATATAATATTATATTTGAGGTGATATGTGGTAATCTATTGTATGTACATATATGATTTGGTTTGGAAAATGTGAAGTTAACAGCCGAAGCTAGTTCCATACAAATATACGCTCATTTCGGGAGAGGCCAAGCGACGATTTTCGTCAATCGCCCGGAACAAAGCAAGGGGTGAATATTAAAGGGCTGACAGACACTCGTGCTGGTTTTTCATCAGGCGTCGAGACACCAGCGTGCCGCTTTCAAGCCCCTCTTTTGAGATCTCGCGCAAGATTAGGCACTGGTTCTTATATGCTGTGTTAGTGATGTGTGACGTATTCGATGTATCGATGACTGTTAAGATATTTGTTATCGTTAAAATCACTCTTCATTCTGAAAAGTCAAACTTTGCTATATAGGTATACGCCAGCCTCTTTGTATTTTGAATCTTCACCTATTTTTCGTTTTATAAAAACTTACATATGTATAATGTTATACTTGAGGAGTATGTGATAGTCCATATATAGTATTATAGTTACAGTTATATATGTATGTCCAGTTACATTACCGAGCATCCCGACTCCCTGATATGCTTCATAATAACCATCATCAGCATATTGCAATCCGCTGCTTGACATAGGCTTCTCCTGTGAGGTTATGCCCATAATCCCCACGTTGGGCGTGGGATTTTGGGATCGCAGAACACAGCTTCTCGCACCACCTACGTTACAGCCCAGGCTACCAGGCTGCCAGGACATTTAGCTGTCTATATAGGAAGACCGAGTTATACCATGATCTGTCAGCGCCAGGTGTAGTCGCCTCCGTCGACATCGTGTATCATGATACACATACATATTGTATTGTATTGTACACAACACACACATATTGTATTGTACACAACTTTGGGAATTAAAGGCGTGATGTTTTGTAATTTAAGTAAATCCATCCCTAGTTCGTTACAGTGCGTCATCACTACGGCGGCGGCGTGCGATGATTCAGCGTTCGCAATCCGAAAGGCTTTTACGAATCTACTCTTTCATTCGCCTCGCGCCAATTCGACGCTCGCGGCTCTTACGCAGTTTACGTGCTATGTTGAACTATACATGGAAACAACCTTTTTTTTATTGATAGTAATACATGAATGTACAAGGTTAATTTATATAGAACGTGTGTACTTGGGATAATTTAGGAATGTCCAATATTATAGCATTTAAACAAAATGATGTGAGTTGTTTTATGCCTAAAAATGTACCTACTAAAGATTGATGAAGTAACAGTGCTTGTTTTTTGTTTAAATAGATGCTAAGACGTGAGGATTTTGTGTTGTACGCCACAGTTTTCCAAATTAGATCTTAATTCCCAAATGCTTTAACTTTGAACGCTACGGAGATTAATTCGTTTCAAATTGTTTTGTGTCTTGCACTGATAACATGAATAATTAATATAATTGTATATATTTGTTGCATGTATTATATAAATTTTATATTTTATCGCGCCTTCTGTGTATAAAATAGCACAACTTTCTTTGCGCACAATATTTTGAAAGAAGAGTATAAAAAATCCTTTTATCTTTTATATAAGTATAATGTCATTTCTTAAGACACAGACTATTACATTTCTGTACCGTAAACAGCATATATTTTGTGACTAAGAAGCCACAAGCAATTATACATAACATTTATTCACTGTCACTGAAGTTCTACGGAGCTACGTCGTAGCACACGTAGCTGGTGTCTTGCGAAGTTTGACGGGAAACTAATATCGCAGTCGTCTGCAACACGTTCTTGTGTGACTAACTTGTTCATATAAATTACTTGGATTACCAATATTGCTTTGAGAAGACTTGTTTTATTTTGTCCTCGCTTCTCTTGGTTATTGCAGCGCTTAAATTGACACTATTTTGTAGTGTAACCAAACTTTGATGTAGTACAAAAGTTTTGCACGGTCGAGCAATTTAAGTTCAGTTTGGTACGGGTTAATGTAGTCCAAGCTGTTACGAGAAAACCGATACTTGTTAAACTGACTAATACACGTACATATATCTATATGAGGTTCATACTCAATTAAAATATTTCGTAAATACTACCTAAGCACCGTCTCACAATATGTGTCATTGTGATATTTTATGTGATAAAAGTTATAAAAAGTGTGATAAAAGTTTATATCATAAAAAATGATGCCATCAAATTAAAAAAGTCGTTATTAAAGTAACGCTTTTATGTTACTTAATAATACATGGAAAAATTTTAAGAATATTTGCTGTCAATTATTTTTTTTGCACTCACTTTCATGCACTCAATTGTGTGTGTGTGTTTG
>DWDW01001093.1:0-12415 GCA_018245635.1 Mimoniades versicolor eupheme
TTTTACAATTTAATGTTGCAATATTATATTAATTTTACGAGGACTACTCAAATATTAAATCCATAATAAAGTTATGCTCAAATGTTTTCAAATAATCCTCATTAAGGATATTATAAATAGTTCTTATGAAGGATATTTAGACTACTTCAGACATTAATACCTACTCCAAAATGTCGATGAGTTGTTAAATGCTAAAATACTTTTGTTGAAGATAATAAATAAATTCCAATTAATCAAAATTGATATGAGTGATGTTGTAATGAACCAATTTTGAATAAATGATATTTGAATTTGAATTTGAATATATTATATATATTATATATGTAGAGTATATATAATATGTTCATTATACGTTATTTAAATCTGACATTTATTAATTCTTATATAAAAAACATCTAACAGAGAGTTCTTTCCAGCCGTGTCGCTGCTTTGTCTTTAGTACTGTCAGAACCATATCCTAGTCATTGGTTGCTTGCTATTAATTGAGATTAATTGAGATTGAGTTAGGGATCTAGAAAATGAACTCGGCGGCGCGTGACGTACGACGCTTATCTATACATAATCAAAGAATCGCTTATTGGTCTTATATTTATACGAATATAAAACTAAATATAAATACGAATATAATGCAAAAAGTTAATTATGATTTTCGATGTCCCGAGTCCATAGAACTGTTTAAAACCGTTACCTACTATTTTGACTGTTCCTATCCAGAATATTTATGAAAATATTATGTGTACAAGAAATACTATTTAACTTTGGTAAAATATAATAGTAGAGGTAATTATAATACTAGATATAAGAATAAATTGGCCATACCGCGCTTTCGCTTAAGTAAGGTGTCTCATTCATTTATGGGAAAATTTATTCGCTTCTACAAAAAATAGCAAACGACTTTATTAATCTTTCACATAAAAAGTTTAAATCCATTTAAAAAAATCTTTGTAAACAAGACTATTACAAGGTAAATGTTTACTAAAATGACAAGCATTCTTGGTGTCATACAACTCCAGCTCCGCAATTAATTAGCTCATATTATAATATTCTAATACTATGTAGGTATTTCCCCGCTTCTTCGTCATATTGAGGCATTTTCCGAAGCGGTGGTAGTTTCATATTGACGTATAAAAAGTGTTCTAAGGAACCAATTTTGAATAAATGATATTTGAATTTTAATTGAATGTGAATTAGTAAAATTGACCATAGAATTTTTGTGATCCTGCTGCAACTTAGGAGACAATTGGAATATTTAGAGGCACTTACAAAACAATTCATTAAAATGTATTTCGAGAAAATTCTCTATAGAATTTTGCATTAAAAAGCCTAAATAAAAGTTTCACGAGAAACCGACGTAGGCCGGATAATGTTTTCAGATTGGAATAAATGTAAATCTGTTTTACAAATTATCCCTGATCTTTTATTGTTTTATTTTCCTTTGACGTGGTCCACTTTGTTCGTTGGAACATTGTTCTTATTGTACACAATTTAAAACTTTTGTATTATGAGAGTTATTATGTAATGATTTTCAATACAAAGACATTTGAAAATATGGAAATTTTGGAGGCCAAAGGATAGAGCATCACGCCTGTCATCCCCGAAGAGGTAGGTAGAGGAATGTAGAACATTCTCACGTTTTACCAGTTACGTTTACATCCCACTATGGAAAAGGTGGTGAGCCTATCGCCATATACCGGGCACATATCCAGACTACTAGAAAATCTAAATTAGAAAATTTAGTAGTGCCCGACCCGAGAATTGAACCCAGGACCTCCCGTTCGGCAATTGCAACCAATACGACCAACGACCAAGGCAGTCAAGGATTGATATTTATAAAATTGTTCGTTGGAGCGCCATAGTAACGTTATTAGTAACTTTGTAACGATGACATCTATATACAGGATCCAAAACGCAAAATTATAATTTTATGAGATTAAGTCTCAAAGCTATTTTAAAATATATCTGTCATCTAGTGTCCATTCGAAAAATGTGTTATCAGCTTTATGGGATTTCGATTTTTACTAATATTGTCTCATGTTGAGATGGCGTATGTGACTAAATTAATACTCTCAGAAATATTGTATCGCAGTGAGACAAGCGCTTTGCTTGAAGTCAAAATATATTATACTGGCAGATTAGCCGACAGATTCAACAGACACAGGAATATTCCTCGCGGCATAACATTTAAATAAACATTTGGATGTTGTACGATTTAATATGTTCTGTATTACATAGGGTATTTTGCTTGTATAATAACAGTGTTCCCATAAATATATTTTTATTTTACTGTTTTTGCTTCGTGAGTACATATATGTACGCGCTTAACTCGAATATGCTTTTTCCGGACGGCTCGACTAGTTTCGGACTAGCTCGGTGCGTCTGCTCGGAGCCTTTTCATTATTTTAAAGCGCAATCTAATAATCTCACTATAAGCGTTACATGACGGGGAAAACTTGAAATAACCAAAATATTTGGTTGCCCGTACAAGCGGTTGATAAATCTATAAAATTTGCATGTACAAAACAATCAAATAATAATTTCATAACAATTTCATAGAGAATATTACATCTCCATGGAAACTTTCTGTTGATAGAAACAATATTCTCGGGTTTCAGACTTACTCAACAGTAATGTGTTGAAGCGGTTGTGTTTAGAACTTTGTATGCAGTTAACATACAAAGTAAGCGGAAATTTTTGAATGCACTGATTTCTGCAGGGATTTGGATCTTTTCTCTATAATACGAATTAAACTATACTTATGTCCTGCAATACGAATATTGTACGGATCATTTTTACGGAACAGCTTTTAATTATTATGAAAATCTGTTATCATGTTATCCATATCGAGGGTTCTGGTATCGGAAATATTGTTCTTAGTAAGAAGGTCAAATTTGTTTCTCTTCGTAGAAACGGAGTGGGGAGGATGTTAAGCGTTGACACTTTGTTGCTAATTTACATAAACATTGTGATCAAAATCATTTAACAGTTTGTTTCACATCCAAAGTTAGAATGAGACCCGAGTTAAAAACTGATTAAACTTGTTCACAACATACTTGCATGTGTATCTTTTCGAAAATTTACCCGATACTAATTATATCAACCTTGTACGTTACATTGCAATATACTCGTATGGCTATATTGAAACATCAATTACGATTAATTGATAGTTTTCTACACAATACCTGTTGAATTTTTTTTACTGTAAGAGCACACACATCTTAAATAGCAAATCACATCGAGTTCAACAAAATGAAATAATAAAAAAAATGTGTTTAAAACTAATGTCTAGTTTATAGTAAATAAATAATTAATAATAAGTCAACAAGCTATTACATAAATGGATAAAAGAAATTTCTAACCCCTATATAGACGCAAATAATTAATCTTACTAAAAAATAAAGTTAAGAATTAATTTGTTCAGCGAAGCACAGGTATAAAGACTCTGATATCTTAACAAATTAACCTATCCTCAGCGAAGTTTAATTAAAAGAACACTACTACCTACTCTCGTATATATGAATAAAAACATGTTCAATATGTTGGCACCCACCCTCGAAGGTTTAACAAAATTAACTTAACTCCGACAGAAATAGAGAAGTTTTCTCATTTGACGAGATTACTAATAAAAAGAGGGTGTTACTATATTTACGGGTCCTATTTCTCACGTATCTAACTTTCAAAGTGCCTTCAGATACATTACCTGTTAATTTTAGTACCCGCCGTTGCTATTCACAGGTATAAATTAGAAGTTTACGTGTATTGCAACGATATAGCTCCTCAAGCAAAAAAAAATTAAAATAAATGTGTAACCACTTATACCTTGTAGTATTATTTAATTATATAATGAAATAAAACGTACGACAATTATTTACAGATTATATTTGGCGTTTTCTTAATAAATAATAGGTATTTGATACACACACAATTACCGAAAAATTTAATCACACCTCATTACGCTTTATTGAATCTAAAACTAAACCTCGCTCTAAAACGTCCACTATTTTATTGTACACCAAAATATTCGCGCGAGGCCCGAACACAAATTCAGCGTGAGCAAAATTTTTATCACGAATAACGTAGTGCTCAATGGGGTTTCCTATATTGAAGTAAAGTTTCAAAACATCTGGTATTGTTGCCAAGGAATCGTCACTGGAAGTGAACAAAGCGATCGGCAAAGTCACTTTCTTCAAAGGGAATTCAGTACGGTCGTCGAACTTTTGAAATTTGCCAGTTTTAATCAAGTGTGCGTAGTGGAGAATTGTATTCGTCGAACCCCCTGCTGGTACGTGGGATAGAATCCTCGCTACTAAACTAGGATCCCAAGAATCGTCTATTCGAACAGTGCCACTTAAAAATAGTAATGGATTACTACAATATAGAAGAGCACCTTTACAATATTTTTTTACTATCCATGTTGGTATTTTTCTCGACGGCAAAAATTCACCCACCCCTAAAAGTTTTAACAAGGCTTCAGGAAGATTCATCGCCATAGGAGTGAAAATGCCAAACGGGCCTTCTATATTTGACATATATGCCAGTGGTGCTAATAGAATTCCCATTCGAAAATATTTGTTATAATGCGGTGTTGTCGACAGCAACACTAAAAGCGCTGAAGCTCCCATCGAATGTCCGATATAATTGATCGAGTCGTTGGAGTTTTTCAATTTTCTTATGTAATCAACGACCGCTGCTAAATCATACTTTCCCATTTCTTGCCAACTGAATTTCCAATACTGTGATGATTCTATGCTTTTCGAAACATGTCCTCGAGAATAACAATTACCTCTTGCATTTGCCATCCAAACATCGTAGCCAAGATTACTCAAAATGTATGGTAGTGATTTCTCTGGCCCCAGTAATATCCAATCTGCCGAACTACCAAGTAGACCATGATGTAGTAACACTGTAGGATTGGTTAGTTTATCTGCAAGTGGTTGATCGAGAGGCTTTAGTAAACGATGAATAGTTAAAATATACCCATCTCCGGTAATAACTACATGTGATTCGATTCTCTTGCCATGATGTTTTGCGAGTTGTGGAGTCGTCATGAGAGCTGTTGGTTCATTTTGAAATTGTATTAATTCTGGCATTTCTACCTTATTATCTTCAGTAACATCTTCTACAAAATCATTAAAAGCTCTTCTTGTTTTTTCCTCAATCAAATATTGATTTACTCGTGAAAACTCTTGCTTAGTTTTGAAGTGGTTATTCAAGAAATTCTTCATTTTTGTCTTGATAAGTTTTAAATTCTTCATAAAGGATTCTGCGAACTCCTTTAATTTCACCGCCACCTCCTCAAATATAACTTTGGACGTGACATTGTCCGCGTGACAAAAAATTAATAGCAGTGCTATTAACGATTTCATATTCGTGCACCCACTAAGGCTACGTTCAATGAACTAAGAGTTTTATTTGTATTATAAGCATGATATGTATTTGACAAACCTCAAGAACAATAGAACGAAGTTGTTATAACAGACAACGGGTTACTTCAGCATGACACATTGCGTTTTTATTACAATATCGAGCACACAAATGTATTGTTCGATACGTAATATTAAAAAGTATGTGTTAGTTAATATATGTATGTATGTATAAGACCTATTTGTAGTACCATTATTATTCATGTATAATTTACAATCTCGGTCAGTTTTTGACATATCTTCATCTTCACTGGCCGGAGGGCGTCCTGCTCTACATATGCCGAGCCGCGGTCTACTTACCGCGTCTACTTTACCTGTTATCTGTCCTTCGGCAAATATGCCCAGTCCATTGCCATTTCAGCGAGCTAATCCTTTCAACTATGTCGGTAACTCCAGTTGTCTATCGGATACTATCATTTCTGGTCCTATCCTTCAGGGAAACTCCACATATAGCTCGCTGAGTAACTTTGAAGTGGTGGAATAGGCGCACTATGAGCGTCAACGTTTCAGCTCCGTACGTCATGACAGGTAGGACGCACTGGTTGAAAACGTAGGTTTTCAGGGACTGCGGTATTGGATGACGAGAATACTTCACGTAGTTTGCCAAATACTGCCGGGCCCTGCTGGATCCTCGTCTTGGCATCCCTCTTAAAATTGTTTCTAGCTAATTGCAATTGCCCGGGGCATGTGTATTGCGAAACAATTTTAAGAGGATTGCATTTACAGCAATAGGTCTCGAATCTACGTGTATATACGAATGTACACGTAGATCCGAGACCTCAACACTTCCATATAAAGATAGTCTATTTGGCATCGCTGTAATGATTACTATAAATAAGCTACTTTCAAAGTATAATGTTGTACGGTATTTTACTGTAGGGTAATGCTGCAAGCATTGAGGCCATATTTATTCTACAAAAGAGAGCAATAAGAGCTATTTATGATCTTCGATGTCAGGAGTTCCTACGAATCTATTTAAAACTATTACAATCTTGACTGTCCCTAGCCAGCATATTTATGAAAATATTATGTATGCAAGAAATAACTATTCGGTAAAGAATAATAGTAGAGGTAATTGTAATACAAGAAATAAGGATAAATTATACGCTTACGCTTGAGGAACTGTATTCGATTATATAATAAAATACCAACAAACGTCATGAACCTTCCAGAAAATTTTTTTTATCTATTATTAAAGCATATCTTAGTAACAAAGCTTATTATAAAATAAATAATTATTTAAATGATAAACATGCTCGATGTAATGTAACTCCAGCTTCACAATAATTTATTTAGCTTATATTTTCACATAAGTTCTTTTTTTAAAAGATGCATAGGCACGCCTATGGAGTTTCTTTCGCCGCTTCTTCTGCATAGCGAGACATTTTCCGAAGCGGTGGTGGTTTTATTTTGACATACGAGTACAAAAAGTGGTCCAAGGAACCAATTTTCAATACATGACATTTGAATTTGATTCCAGAACAGATCAGGTTTCCACAGAGTCAAAGGCTTTCTCATAATCCACAAAAGCTAAACACAGGGGCTGAATATATTTTTCGGACTTTTGTATAATCTGCCTTATTGTGCCATATCCTCCACGAAATCAGGCCTGGTCCGGTGGCTTAAACTCGTCGTATTTTCTGGCGAAACGATTGGTGATAACTCTAGAGAACACCCTGAACACGTGACGCGGGTGCGAGAGGGTCTTATCTCTCTTCTTAAAAAAGAGTACCACCAAACTCCTGCTCCACGCCTCTGGAGGTCTCCCATAGCCAAACACGGAGATAAAAAGGTTCTGCAACCTCAACAAGACAGCTTCTCCTGCTCTTAATAGTTCTGCTGTAACCTCGTCGTCACCAGGGTTTTTCCATGTTTAGCTGTCTTAGAACCAACACAATCTCATCTTGGCTGACATCAACCAGGTCGTCATTGAAGTGTTACGTTTTCGGCACATAAAAGTTTATTACACTAATATGTTTTGATAGAAAATATATGATGAAATGATCGAAATTTAACAAATTAAGCATTACTTTGTAATCAATTTGAACTTAGTTTGGTTGACTGTGTCAGCACTAATGCATATCTATATATAATTGCATATGAAACAAGGAAACTTAGGAGGATGTGTCATACATACATTATCATTGATCATACATTGATCATAGATCAATTAATGCTAAGTGTATTTCCTGGTAATGATCCATATTGTGGCATAAGTAAATATTGAAACAAACATTATTATGATCTACACAAGAAAACAAAACATCTCCACAAATCATTATAATCGAACAACTTGTTTCATGAAAAGTAAGTCGTCAAAGTTTTCCTACGATTATACAAGAAAAAAATTAAATATACCATCCCTTAAAAAGTTTCCCCACTCTCGCCCAATTCCGGAGAAGTTTCTTTCTTAACGACGTAAACAATTTAAACCTAATGCAATATGCAGACCTTGCCGGCGACTTCGCCACTCCGCCTCTAGTACCTCACCTCTCTACCTGCGGTGTTATAAAAAATTCACCCTGATTCTCAAGTCGAGCATTCAGGATACCTTATCCACTACTGTAACATATTATCTCTACCCTTAATAATCATGCTAATGTGGGGTACATTTTGTACAGCATTTGTTTTATTGTTAGTATCATTAAGAAATTATATTGTTGTACCTTAAAATTTCTGGAAACCATATTTGCACTGACTGAAATAAATTAGTGTAACCATTATAAATTAGATGAAAACAATCTGCGTGTCAGCTAGCGTCGAGAGTGTCTGTTTTTTTGTGTACTTTTTGACCGGGAGGAACCTGAACGTTGCAAGCTAGTCTAAGTATTTACGATGCGAACAACGTTAACGCTGAAAAATCACTTAGAATACTTTTTATGACCAGTCACTCATAAAACCGTATCGCCTTGGACGTTAGCTTCGGACTGTGTTTTCGTATACATATATTACACTCAGAAGATCGAAAGTTTATTGTGTCTGTAGCAAAACTTAGTTACCCGCTGTTTTCGGATTAGAATAGCAGTAGTTGGCATACATACATTAAGAAAATAATGAAATATTTTCAAAGGCGCGTGAAATATGCCAACTCACACTTCGTTGGTCGTGTTGGTTGAAAATGCGACTGCCGAACGGGAGGTCCTGGATTCGATTCTCGGGTCGGGCACTACTAAATTGTGTAAATTCGATTTTCTACTAGTGGTTGGGAGTCTAGATATGTACCCGGTGTATGGCAATAGGTTCACCACCTATTCCATGGTGGGACGTAAAAATGTAACTTGTGGAACATGAGCGTGCTCTACATTCCTCTGCCTACCTCTTCGGCGATTACACGCGTGATGTTACAAGGTATTGTCATTTATAGCCGTAAAATTAAGTAGATTTTAAATTAATTTATGTCCATCCGTCCGACCAAAGTACTTTGTCGACAAACGGGACAAGTTCCTGAGCTGAAGTCTAATCGAATAATTCTTAGTAGTACTAAGTAGACTTGTATGCCGTGTAATGTAAGTATTCAAATCGTAGTTTTCAAAATTTGATCGTTTCGCTATTTCCTTGAACTAGAATACCACAGTTGCGAGCGAAGAATAAAATTAAGTCTATAGGTTACATTTGGACACGTTATAAATGTTAAGATTTTGTTGGAGAACAACAACAATTTATTGTTCTTATATGTGTAGGCGAGAAGAACGAACCAGATCGAGCTACGAACAGCGAACTCATGCAAAATGCAGCACCGCACCGGTCCCCTCCTATTTCGTGCGCCCCCATTTATACCCCCATTTATAAATGATTCTGGCTCAATTTCGTCGGCACTCGCCCTTCTCGATATTGTTTGACTTGTAGACACACGAACGGGGCTCCGTTAGCTAATTTTTACCTGTTATCCGACTTCTCAATTCGCACTGCTCTTTTAAACGACTCCACGTTGAACTTCCGTTCCATCTATGGAGTGATCCGATGATGTATATCTATTACCTATCTATCTACAGATTTACCCAATTTAAAAAACAGTTAAAATATGTATGTATATACGTATGTTAATACAATTGAAACTTGCCTGTAGAGTGCGATAAACAATAATTTTGTAATAATAATACTTTGTCATAAACAATATTTCTCTTAGCAATGAACGTCCTACATTAATTTCGTTTCTTTTGTATTCTGATTTACAATAAAGAGATTTTATGTTGTGTTGTATAATTTAATTTCTCGTGATACACGTTCCACGAGCCTGAGGCTGATGGGTAAATGCTACCGGTACAAAATAGATACATGTTGCCGGAGGGATAGTACCTATTAGATATATTTCATCGACTTAATATTTTGTTTTAGATCAAAAAGTAGTCATATATTATAAATATTTATGTAAGAAAAAACATAGTAAAATGTCAGAATATTGTACTGTAGCAGAATAAACATCTTTTAAGAAAAAAATACTTTGCAAAGTGTGAATTGTTGTTGCGTCAATTCAATTAATTTATAGGTTGAAATTAATTTCAATATACACTAGGCTTTTTAATTCACATGTTCACATTGAGTGACGGCTGAGACGTATCGCGTGCACGCGTCGATTTGATGTAAAGGCTGTCGACTTGACTCAACCACTTGATTTCATGCTTCTTTGGTAATAATGGCGAGTAGGAAAACATTCACAATTAATTATATAACGTGTTCTGTTTTATTTGATCCTCAGCCCACATGCCCAGAGTGGTGATTATGGACGTAACCCCTCAGGGGCAGGCCAATGTCTACAAGTGGACTACAAAAGGCTGATGATGCTAATGATGTTCTATTATCATTATCATCATAGATGTTTTTAACTTGAAATTTCGCGTAGTGCACATTAATTTTATTAATTTAAATATTAGTATTTATATGAATTTAGGCTTAAACTTATTTTAATTTAGTAAACACACAGACAGATATTCGCTAAGTATCATTAGCAAGAATCTGTTACTACGAATAGTACAGTGACATATAAGTTACTTGGACTAAACACTCAATACTCTGGCTGTTTAACACCAGTTGCGAATAGTCCTGCGTGGTTGCAGCACCGGTGTAAATTGAATTTAGTAATTTAAATAACAGTTAGCATCAAAACTTAGTAAGCTAACTCAAAAAGGAGTTCGCCTTAGTTGTTGCCTGAAATGTGAGATTCGAATTTTGATTAACGTTTTCATTTGAAACTCCTGAATCCGACAGTGAAAAGAAGGAAGTGTAGGTTATAGTGATTAATTACAAACTTACTCCACTTATTTAAGTAAACATCCCACATTCGTATTTAGGGACGATATAGATGAAAAATGTCTTCCTCTTTGTGGCATTATTTTAAAAACCGGTCTTAGTTACCAATTTTACCAAGCGGAGATGAAAGAAAATAATTAAAAATCATTATATCACCTGTACAAATTTAATTTTGGTTAAAAATATGTTGAACAGAATGCAAATTTGACAGCAATACATAACAAAAATTTAATTTGTCGTGAGCGGTGAGTCTCGTCGCCCTGGGAAATAGTCACCATCCGGACTCGAAAACTTACGACGCCGTGAGAATTATGCAGTATGAGTTTAGTATGTGCCGGAAATAACTGACATTGAGCACTGCACGCTATCCGTTTGCTTTCATATGTGTAATTCTTGTATTTCACGTAAGACTCATTGATAACTTTTAAAGTAAAATAAATTACAGTTTAAAAAAATATAAATAACACGCTTTTAGAGTTTATCAAAAAAAAAGTAAAAAAAAATTATAAACATAGGATTATAATTACTGCCGAGAAAATTCATGTCACTGTTTTAAAAGCGTGGAGTCACATTTTTAAACTAACACCGCATTTTTAATCACTTGTTTCATTCCGAAATGCAGAGTCAATAGGTATACCTCCTGTTCCAGCGGACATATGTAGCATATGCTACATATGTACATAATATATGTACATAGGGGCAACATAACAGGTACGGTAAGGATTTGTGTCGAGCTCATACTGGACCAACGAGGCAACTAATTATTAAATTACAAAGTATAATTAAATAAGGCATAAAGCAACAGGCTCACAACTTATTCTAGACTGGAATGTAAAAATGACCAGTGAAACGCGATAGTATTGAACGTAGTACTGCCTACCTCTTCGGGTACTACAGACGTGATGTTACATTATAATTACTAAGAAAATACGTATAAGAAAATAAACCATATAGACTGCAGAAGTAACGGGTGACATATTCAGATATTTATTTGTAATATTAATTTAACCCTTTTTCATTTGGCAATCTGTACTCTCTGCTTACCCCGTGAGGGACCTGGCGTGAAGACACGCGTATGCATCTATGTATGTGTTGTAACCGACGCACTATTAAAACTATGGATTTTCAATAATTCTATAGCACTAACGTTAGTGTAATTGCTCCAGGTAAGTAAATACATATGCGGACGATGGCCATTGGACTAAAGCGATGAACCGTATCGTCGTGGAGATGGACGGTCAGCGAGTAGCGCTTAGTGCGATGATCTGAGGTACGATAAACCGGCATACGTAGCAATGTATGTGATGTACAGCAAGTTAAGCAACATTGACAAATATAGAGTGCACTTTGCGAAATTGAATACAGTAATGGATATATATGAATGTACTCATATGCCTTGAGCCTTTGAGTCGGACTCTGGATTTGTGTCCGCTGCAATACAATGGGCCACTCCCTATTCCGTATCGTTACGTGTAACTCCTGAAACGTTGGAGTATATTACACTTCTCTACTTACCACTTAAGCAAAATACAGGAGTCATGATAACTAATAAGTACAGTAGTATGTTATTTTATGTTACTTTGCCTTATACTGCGCAGATTCAATGGAATATTTTAAAATTCCACCTTCATTCCATTGTGAGGCAAGTTAAAAAAAACTTTACGTCACTCTTAGGTTTCAAATTCAAATTGATCGATTGTGTGATTCTTCTACGTTCCGCTCATCCATTGGACTGTGGATCTGAGTAT
>DWDW01001094.1:0-12414 GCA_018245635.1 Mimoniades versicolor eupheme
TGTGTGTGTGCCAGTGAAAGTGTTCTATATATGTATACATATGTATACAATTCGAATACATGGACATATATCGCGAATTATCTATTTCAGGTGAGTTACGGCTTTCATGGTATACAATTTAAATTTTTTATTTATTAGTACTAATTGCATGAAAAGTATTTTAAATCAAGTTATAAATAATTGCTGAAAACTTAAACTTCGGTTAATAAGTGGTCGGAACGACGAGTGTTTGCTTGGAACGGCTCGCGAGCGAAACGCATTGGGAGTAAAATGAAACAAATAATTTCAGTGAAGTGAAATGAAATCCTATAGCACCTACATTGACTTCAAATTTTCTAATTCACAGTTAAACGAACTGGCTTTAGACGATTAAAAAAACTTAAATTTTTTTTTGTTAGGGAAATAAGGAATCACACGATTGCACCCAAAACATTTAAAATAAGCTACGACTAGACAATTTCAAGATCAAAATACCGATAAATCAAGGCGAGGTGCGCACGCGCAGCCGCCCTCCGCTGAAATGTTGATGACTGCTGGGGTAAACGATTTAAGTTATAAGTGACTGCGATTAATATCTGTAAACTGTCGTGTGAAAAACGTCGATAAGACGAAATTCGAGCGCATGATAATGTTCTGGATTAGCTGAAAGTCTTAAACAGTATTTTTACTTATTAGATTTTTAAATATCAAATGCTGTCTTAGTCATTTAATAGCTTTTCTCTAGTATGAATTATCTCTTAGTCATAATGATGAAAAAATTTGGAGTTCAACTTCTTGAACAGATGACGTTCGAGATGATTATTATTAATATAATAATATAATAAGATGATTATTAATATAATAATAAAAACCAAATTTGAAAAGTGTAATAGGAAACGTATTATAATAATTTGCTAATGGTAAATATTAACTGCCTCGTTGGTCTTGTTGGTTGCAAGTACGACAGCCGATAAAGAGGTCCTGGGTTCGATTCCCGAGTTGGGCACTATTAAATGTTTCTAATTTAGATTTTCTAGTAGTGGTTCGGAGTCTGTAAATGTGTCCAGTGTATGGCAATAGACTCACCACCTATTCCACAGTGGGACGTAAACGTAACTGGTGTAACGTGGGATTGTTCTACTCTCCTCTGCCTACCTCTTCGGGGATTATAGGCGTGATGTTACGTTTTAAATATTTTATCCAACATCTGGAGAACCAGTGGTCACTATTTTTACTACGTCGCCCTAGATCCCTGTCAGGGTCGGCAGGGAACACCACGTAACAAATGTCTCAATCCTTACATAAATTACATATTCTGTCCTCTGCACTCAACATTATATACATATTAAGTTTTAATGCGTAAAATCGGTCGGAGCTAATGTTTTTTAAATTGTATCTATTACAGCCAATTCAATGGTGATAATATTCACGTACCTACGTTTGTTGGTGTTACGAGCACTTAAAGGGTCGACTAAGGATTAGCGACTGTATTTAATAGCGATATCTTATCTGGAAATAACTGTAGTATACTTTTATCTCTAATCTTGCGTAATTGGAAAATTAATGTGTGATATTTGTGGTCATGTCCGCTGCGCGGTATAGCAGGTGTTCCATTCTTTCTTTTATCTTTCTTCTCTCTTCTTTTTATACGATTTACAACAAGTTTGGCTGCCTCGTTATTTGAATGGTAGTTAGCACGACTGCCGATCGAGAGGTCCTGGGTTCAAATCCCGGTGCATCGCAATAGGCTCACAACCTATTCCAGAAAGGGACGTAACTGGTGACGGGTGGGAATGTACTATACTCCTCTGCCTACCTATGAGGCGTGATGGTATATTTTGTTACGTGTTTATTATGTAATTTTTTAAGTGGTTATTATGGTGACGTTCATATTTACCTAAGTACCTACATGCATTTAAATTTCGTGTTTAACTAACTTCTATGCATATATATACTTCATATAAATATTAGCCAGGTCTATAGTACTTTTTGTCATTACATTATACATGTCCTTATAAATTGCTTTCATTAAGAAGCCTATTAGTCGTAGTACAACCATTAGTCAATTTTTGGAGATCCGTTGCTAGGTGCCTTCTCTAATCTGTCTCACTCGAGAATCCTCCCAGATCTTTTGAGATCAGCGGTCTGTTATTATGCAATAGCCATTATTCAAAAAAATATCTGTAATACTTTCTTATATTACTTATTTATTTGATAATACTGAATATTCCAGGTATAGAAATGTATTGATTTCTCTTTCAAATTTTTCAACATTTTGTGTTAACATAGCAATGTAACTTCATATAATCATCTGTTGTACAACCATATTACGCCCATGTGTATGAACCTTGTAATTATCTTAACCAATTGTATAAACATACAAGTTAAAATGAAAAATATAAAGAAAACATCAAGGTATTAAAGAATAGGCAAAATAAACGTAAAAATACTGAGGTCAAATAAATTTTGAAACATTAAATAGCAAGATGTATTAACGATAGCTTAACATATAACATTTCTGCTGTCGCTTCTAACTTGTTCCAAACAGTTTAAGTGAGACTTAAGTTAGTACGATGACAAAGTAATGTGGGGTTTGACAAATCGTGGGCACTTCACGGCCACTCAGCATCAGCTTAATACTTTCATCCTGAACATTAGCTTTGTCAACCGAATGTACACAAGACTGGGGAATAATGGATGGACACTTTCGGGTGACGCTCCATGTGGTGATAGTTAATTACTCAATGCCTGATTATGAAGGAATGCTTAATTGGAAATTTTGAGAAGCTTTCTATGAAAGTTGAAGACAAAATGACCAATTGTCATTGTAAAGCGCCGTCCAAATGATAAGAAAGGCGTAGGTGGTACAATACGAGATATGTAACGAAACGTGGATAATAAGAATCATCCATTCTGGACAGTGAAATATAAATTTTTATTTTGTTTTAATAGTTTTACACTGCATATTATAGATACATACATATATAGTTGAATACATTAACAAAATACACAATGCAATAGCTTGCTTCTGAAAATATAGTCGATCGCATCACAGACGAAATGAGTGAATAAAAATGAAACAGAATATAGTTTTATCATAAACGTTTTAATGTACTTCCTTAATCACTATTGGGAACAAGATCTACAAGTTCGTTATTCAATAAAATCTTTAATCGATCAATTCGCAGTCAAATGAACGAATTCAAAACGCCTACACTTGGTTCCCAGAACTTTATTTTAACTATACTAGTAATGTTACTCGTTCATAATAGAATTAACAATCACGTAAGAAAATATGCTACCCGTATAAACAAAACTGCAATGTATTTAATTTCATATACACATTGGTTGATAAATAAATTTTTCGTTTATATTAAATTTGTCACAATTTAAAAACCTATTTTGTACATATGTAAAATAATGTAATAAGTCAATTTTTCCTAACTTTGGTACTGTTTTATTAATGGTCTATTCATGTCTAGCATAGCATGTGTATAACACAGCGTGGACCCGCCTCACCTGCCCCTGTCCCCAATTTCATCGACATACACACCAATGCAATGGATGCACTCGAATCAATTTAAAACAATATTTAGCTTAAAATAAAACATTGGGAGACATGCATAAAATAAGTAATCTATTCATTCAATACGTGAAAACTCCGATTCACACAAACCGCTTGTACTCCAACATAATAGCTATATTGGTTTCCGCTACAGAACATATCAATAGACATAGATAAGGCGGTAACCACATGGTGCTCAGATAATCGTCCACGATAAGCCCATTCAAACGATTGCGTGGATGTTTTCAATGAAGACAGAATAGATAAAACATTTACAATAACGTTAGGTCTTCCCGATCTACTCGTTTCACGATACATGGATAAGCTACCAGCCCTTCTCTCATGAGAATTATGAAATAGAGTATTTCACGTTGAATTGATGCGATTTAAAGATGTACGATGTGAAAATATTTAATGTACATGGATACAATTCTCATAGACGATGAACTAGAAAAACGTTTATTTTTATTTCACAGCTTATTAGTTCATCGTTAGATATGAGATATATTCATTACTCTAAACAATACTATATGTGAAAATGATTAGGCAGTTTGTTTAGGTTACAAACGGGACGGGACAGAGAAATGAGGCCATTATGACAGCAATGAGGTCCGCATAGGAAGAATTAGGGTTAGTTATGACGACGGTGTTTCACAAGGACGTATCTTCGGTCCAGAATAGTAATAGCATTGAAGAGTGACCGTAACATGACTTTTAGGTTTTTCTGACTACGTATACTACATGCGATGAAGTAATAGCTAAGATTGTAAGAGTATAAAAAAAAATTAAAATTTATAAATTTTATGTGGGCAACTGTAATCTTGTTAAATAAAAAGACAGTTACTTTTATACTAAATGGCTATTTTTAAACAAAAGATTATTCGACGTAAGATTCTCCTATATTTTTCAAAGATAGAAATAAAATAATAAATGAGCTGTTCACTAATTGAACACGCGGGAATTTTGTTGAAAAGTTAACTTAATTAACGAAAAAACCAAACTAGAAGTAAACGGCGCACGAGAAAGAATTTACGATCAAAGATAATAAGCTAGATGCGGTTATGCGACGAACGGCTTTGGAAACATGGAGTTACCAAAATGCAATAAATTTTGTTTCAAATTAGTATAAACCCATATTACACAATCTTGAACCTCCAGTACTAGAGGATTCACCGCATGTGGCCAAGAGTTGCCAGATGTCGAATAGACGAACGAAATTAATTTAAAAAAGTCACATTTCACGCCGCAGTCAATTTGGACGCTATCGTATTGTTGCTATCCATGTCACCGACTTACTTAACGATGTTTACATCCGACTTCGTAGTTCAACTGCAATTTGAACTGTAATTTAAATGTAATTACGAGATCATTTAATGTTTATGTACGAACATGCAATAAATTTTAGATCTGTATCATAAAGTAAATAATCGTCAAGGAATACTGAAAATACTGATTGTCAAAATAATATCAATTTAACTTTTGCTTATGGAAAATAATTAATTTTATCTCAGCTACTATATTATATTCAAAGATATAGGTAATCCATCCAATATAACAAGCTTGTAAAATATAAAGCATTTAATAAATTACTAAACTACAGAGTAGGCGATGTTAAGGTCTCTTAGTTTCCCATGTTACGATGTGATCCGAGAAAGATAACCGCTTTTACAATAAATTGGACAATTGTTTGCAATTTTTATCGCTTTTAAGTGTTTAATTGTTTGATAAAACCTTTCAGATAGCATTTACACATTTTTAATGCACTTTACGCGTTTCCTTCATCTTTTATCTTTCAGGAAAGTAGTTTATTTGTTCCCATACGTATGATTAAGTAAAAAAGTAATGCCTGGTAAATAGCAAGAGAGTCACCTATACAATAGTGGGATGCGAACGTAACTGGTGAAATGTGGGAGTGTACCACACTCCTCCGCCTAGCTATTCAGAGATTACGGATATTATGTTATATTGCCATTAACATAATTGATTAACTTATTTTATTACCTTTTATTAATTTATTGATATTGAATCTATGAATTACAATGAAACTTTCCTTTTTTGTAACAATAGATTTGTGTTCAGTGTATTTTCAAACCCCACACATTACGGTTATTCTTTACACCTCTTGTGTACAGAATATCCGTAATTACTCAACTAGAGTAAATAACATATGCACTAGGGTCAAGACACAAAATGTGTGTGAATATTTTACACAAAATTGCTTTTACTGTCACAATTAAAATGTTGACGCAAAGCTCTCCATCATTCCATTATCTGACTTTCATAAATTTCTTTACCATTACCTACAGTAACAATGGTGCTGTTAAAGTCAAAACATCGTATCCGAGTGAGTTATACGACAAGCAGAAATAATTTCATCAACGTTAGGTCCTGTCGCCGTTCTGGTAAATAAGCGGAAATAAACCGTATGACTAAAGATCTGTACACACTAACCGTTTTCCAATTTGTTCACGACACGATGTTATCGTAACGGGTTATGAGTAGGATTGCTTTAGGTTGCCCGTTAAATAGCCCGAACAAGTTATCTAGTGTCTTTCCTACAACACTGTATTCTATATTCAAATTCATTGACGGCGTCGAACCTATAATGATACATATTTTTAAAGACCTCTAGTTTAATTTTAAGGCTGAATTATAATAGGATTCAATCACAATGAAGCTTCTTAAATGAAAATGTTTGAAAACACAGCAACATACAGCCAAGTGAAATGTACAAAAGCACAATGGATATCCGCAAGACGTGACCAACGAATCCGCATTCTTCGAAGCTATTCACAATTGTAAATCACAATTCCCAGAATCTGAAGCCCATGAGCACAGTTCACCTTAATCCCGTCTGCTTCTGTTATGCAAACATTGAGCGCCACAATTCTCTCAGCACTCTAAAAACCTTACCTTCAACCTCTGGCCGGAACAATAAATAACTTTTTTGTTTTCACTCTATTCCCCGTATTGTTTACTTAGTAACAAAGTCTTGTGTGGGGTCCGGTGCTATATTTGCATGCTTTTTGACATGCCTTTGTATTGATAGCATCGACAAATTGTTGGATTTGCTCCTTTTTTGGTAGACACGACATGGGCCCGTTGGGTAGCGAAACGTATGGCATTAATCCTTTTTCAAAGTTTACTTTGGGAATGATGGTTTTTGTTCGATTCTTGTAATCAAAGCTATAAATAGATTTATTCTGCGTATTAGCAATTCTTATACGTCTCGTTATAAAAATTTTCACCTTTATTTATAGATTTTTGTACCATGTGAATAATTGTTCAAAAATATGTCATTTTCCCCCGGTTTCAAATGCTCCAAATTCCAAATCATTAAAGAGAATGTGAGAGAATATTCCTGTACTTCTTTTGAATGATCCCATTCCATGATCTAGCGCTATCGATGTCTCAATCACCAAAGAGTTCTTCAGCTATTAGTTCCCGGAAGAGTACACTAAGTACAATCCACTTACCGTTTTCATTATCTTAATGAGCCTAATTTTTTACCTCACTTGGGAAGGAACACTCAAATGTAGAGAATAACATGTGTGATATATTTTTAGGTAATTTATTTCATTTACTATTTCTAAATGCATACATCTTTATCAACTTCATCTTTATGTATGGAGAATTTTCAACATTTACGGTTACGATAATCCAGATATTACTCTAGACTCTAGATGTATAAAGTTGTACAGAATATAAAATATAAACAATTACTTGGTTTATTTTATAAGCAAATCTTAAATCAAAGGATTGAATTGTCAAATACATAGCACACAGATCATTCATGGAATTCGCGTGGGAATCATTCATGGCCTGTTTTTTTAAACTTTTCGCCTTATTAAGTATTGATAAACACGCATTCGATACACACAGTAAACGATTACTCAATATAAATGCTGGACGCCTTATGGGAAAATTATCGGCGTGTTTACTTACTTTCTACTGGTATACATGATAGGCGACGCAGGTTTTGACATTACTTTACATTGTCAGCGGTCATTGTCATCGTTATGTCCATACAATAACGGTGATATTACAATGACACATTTTAAAAGCGTGGGGCAATTTATGGTGGCGGTCTTCCTCGATAAATACAGGAAGCAACACAAGTTTAGAATTTCCTTTTTTAGATTCAAGCCGTTGTTACTCTTATATAGTATTAATTGAGTTGAAATTTCCACGTCCATATCCGTTGTTCGGTGTGCTTTTGTGGATCTGTTTGTATATTTGTTATTTTTCGTGATGTAAAAGGCTTTCTTTGGAATTGTTCTGCTAAACAGTGTTTTATAGAGTCTCGCTTCGGGATTGAGTTGAATCGCTCTTGGAAATTGTAGATTTTTGGTTCGTATTATATCTATTACATTTCGATAGTTTTACTTATTTAGAGCATCCAACAGCGCCAATTTTATTTTCATACCTAATACTATTTTGTGGAATTCTTTTATTTATATACATTACTTTTTGTTCCAACAAGGAAGTATATTTTTTTTTAAACATTTCGTGGACATCCTCACATAAACATTAATTGCTTGTATGTTTTTATTATATATATCGTTATCATTTTTCACATTTCTCAACAAGCCATCCACCTTTTTCACGCTTTGATCAAGTGTCTTCAAGTATTGCCACTGGCTTAAGGACTCTTGGAGGCGCCAGGGCCTGGCAAACGACAAGCCGTCTTTAGAAACAAGAATATCTTATTTGTTAGCTCTTACTGCCTTCTCATAAGATTATTAATTCCGTGAGCTGGATTTTTTGAATGCTCGATTATGTTGGTCATACCAATTCTTGAAAACATCTGAATATATTCTGTTGCAATGCGTTAAAGATGATTATTGTTTGGCAAAAGGTGCTTTATGGGTTTGAAATTGCATTTTATCAGTGATTGCGTTGCTTAGTGTATTTGTAAATTCGTACGCACTGAGGAAAAGTATTTGTGAATACAAATGGTAAGTGCATATATTTGGTTAAGCTGTTACGTTTGTTTGTTGTGAAATAACTGAAATATAATACCTTTAGAATAAAATACACATCATTCTTTCTTTTAATATTATACACCGGTCTCAAATTCTAAATAGGGCGTTATTATCATTATGTGGGAAACGTTACCTAAATACAAAGCAATAACTAAGGCAATATATCTGGTCATCCTCTTGACAATTTATTTCAACGCCTACTTTCAAGTGGACTTGTTTTTGATTAGCTGTATAATGTATCATATTTATAACACAAATTTTATTATAAGATTCATCAAGTAATATTTTTTTAATATCTTCATTTACTTTTAAATGCTAGACACGAGTACGTTCCTTAGAAGAATGTAAGTTTATGGCTTCACGCGGAACATTATGAAGAAGAATGGTGTCCTGGTCTATTTTTCTCCTGTTCAATATGATTGGTGGTATTACTTAGTAAAATCAGAGGCGTGTAGTACTAATCGAACCCCACTCTTTCAGAAGACTAAATACTAAAATCTATAGTACAGGTAGCGCTACTCATAATACATATAGCATATGTATACCGTATGTTACGATTATATTATGTATAATAATACATGAGTTAAGTGTATGTCTACATAATTATTGCACGATTTAACAACATATCTGATGAATAATATGTTGAGGAACCAAGGCTGTATATATATTCAGCCATCCTTCATCTGTCCGTCTGTCAGTGCGTTATCTTTATACCAAATGCAATGTTTGCACCGGCTATGCAAATTTACACCATACAGGGAGCTTAGATCTTCAGATAAGACCCTTAGACCTCCCTGCCCTATGGTTCATATTACGAGTAATAGTACTCGTAAGTAGCAACTAGTAAAATCGAAGCATTAGCATATGTAATTTAATAAAACGTAATATCACGCTTGTATTATCCGAAGAGGTAGGCTGAGGAGTGTAGTACAGCACCAAGTTTCACTAGTTACGAAACCAAATAATACGTACGTATGTATTATATTCTCGGCGGATCCCTCACGGGGTAGGCAGGGAGCATGGAGTATTATTTAAATAATTATTAATTGTCAGTTATTATTCACTGTTTTTGGCTGTTATTCTTTAATATATATGTTTTTATACATTTTTAAATTATACATTAAGATTCATATATTATATTTAAAATCTTATATACGATATACATTTCAGCGAACTACCCTAATTATTTCTAGTCAATAAAAATATATATTATGTATCGTACTACAATACTGTTTTTCGTGTATAATTTAAATTATAGACACATTAGAATTAAGTATCTTTAACAATGAAAAATATACGATCTTTATGTTATACAAATTGTTTATTAGCTAAATATAATATAAAACTGCCGTTTGTATGTGCTTTAAAACGTATACATTATATTGATCCCTCTCATATCTACAATGACCCTGTTAAGATGACGTCTGTACGAACACTTAGAACTTATGAGACATTTGTAACGTCATAGAGCGTTTGGTCTTTTTCAGCGGTCGCTTTGATACCGCCCTAAGTAGAACAGTCTCCGTCGATTACCCAATCGCTGTCAAACATAATGATAAGGACGTCATTTTTTCACTCGCTCCACATTAAGTGCAAGTCTCACAATCAAATTTAAACTTTAACATGTCAGCAGAACGTCTCAAATGGAATGTGCGTCGTTGATTGAAAATCGACGCACATTGGCGACATAGATACGCGAATAAACGACTTAAATAAAATAGAGCATTATAATTTTTATAGCTCTAACAATAATGGTTAAATTGGCTTGTTAGATTTTATTACCGAATATGCGGTCGCTTTGGTGCACAGTGCATAGTCGTGAAGTATCGAGGGCGCGTCGGGCCGGGATTGTTCAAGTGGCAAATATTGTGATTCTTTACACCAAAGAAAACCACTTAAAGTGTCTCGCGAGATAAATGCGTATAAATAAACAATTAGCGACAATCGCAGGAATTTTTAAGTGCTGTCTGGCTGTTAAATACACCGGGAGTATAAATAATACTGTTTGGAAGTGTACTTCTTATTTTCGGATACCATTAACCTAGAACTTGCCTTAACTGTCTGTTCTCGGTTCAATTCCCGGGTCGGACAGGACCAAATTTTTCTAATTTGGATTTTCTAGTAATGGCTCGGAGTCTGTAAATGTGCCCAGTGCCCACCACCTATTCCATATCGGGACTTAACGTAACTGGTGAAACGTGGGATTGTTCTACATTACTCTGCTTACCTCTTCAGGGATCCTAGGGATGATGATACAGTAATAATAACAATATTAATATACCCCACTATTTTGTACTCACGTGTCTTATGTTTATGTCATGTTATATTCATAATAAAATTATTTATTGTGCGCTATGTTTCAAATTTGTCCTTGTTGTGTAACTTGCATTTTTGGATTAGAGCTTTTCTTTCTTTCTTTCATATACCTCATGCGAAGCGGCAGTGTTGTATTCAACGGTTTATTACAGATGCACTGCTGCATCCATTGTTGTGGTTAATATACAAGATAGTGGAATGTCAACATAGTTCTCAATGGCATCGTTAAGAAACGGTACGCGGGCTTATTGGCTCAGTTGTTGAAGACTGTTACTCATTCGACAGTTACAAGTGTGATACCGGTCTAGGGGAAATATTTATAAAGTTTAAACGTAACATCACGTCTGTAATCCCCGAAGAGGTAGGCAGTGGAGTGTAGTACACTTCCACGTTGCACCAGTTACGTTTACGTCCCACGATGAGCCACACACCGAGCGTTATATCTAGACTCCGATTCGCTACTTGAAAATCTAACTTTAGAAAAATCAACAGTGCCCCACCCGGGATTTGAACCCAGGACCTCTCGATCGACAGTAACGCTTTCAACCAACACGACCACTTTTATGTGGTTTTTTATGTATATGCTTAAATGCCCGGTGTATGGCAATAGGCTCACCACCTACTCCATAGGGACTTTAACGTAATTGGTGAAACGTGGGAGTATTCGATATGCCTCGGCCTACCTCTTCGGGGATTACAGGTGTGATTTTACGTAGTAAATATAGGACAGCAATTTTAACTGTTCGTTGGTTCCTTGTACATAAAAGGTGTTATTAAATATGTCAGAAGCTATATTACATATATCTCAGCTGTAATTCGGTAGTCTTTAAACATGTCGGAGATGATAGGTAAGTAAAAACTTACTCCTATGTCATTTGACACTGAAGCACCGTGGTGCATTACGCTCTAGGTAACCCGCAGTTCTGGCGAAATTTCTGCCCCGTATGGCGGCACTAATTTAATAGAAGAAATTGTTATTGTATGATGTTAACATTTTCAAAATTGAACTGTGGCGCCACCACCACTGAATACTTTTATAGGCACGTTTACTGTAGTGAGTTTCACAAACAATCATTACAAGGTTGTAAGGCGATTTCAAAAACCCTCCTTAATATCCGTAGAGGCAAAATTTCCAAAGAATCCGAAAACAATTATTGTTGCAGTCCATTTAAAAACCACTTATTTCCAAACTGAAAATAAAAAAAACCGTGCTTGCATTGTTTTGACAGAACTGGCCGATAAAAAAAAAGAACAATAAACCACGTTGACGCGAGCTGTCAACATAAATTAAAAAGTGTACCGATTTTAAAATTCGAATGTCGAGACAAAATGGCGGGTACGTGCGTGCGCCATTTCTTTGACACCGGCGGTCGACAGTTGAGTGACGGAATTGTGCATCAACTCGCACTTGACAGTTTTTTGTTTAGACCCACTGTTGTTTACACCGAACCCGACCTTATCAAAGGAGTGTCTTGTTACTGTCAGATCTTCAAACACTGCCCAGACGTGTGAGCTATTATAGCAGTTTTTTAGGTCGCATATTTCGGTAACCTAAGTATCCGTACGCAT
>DWDW01001095.1:0-12413 GCA_018245635.1 Mimoniades versicolor eupheme
AACAACGCCAGAACTGGTTTATTTTGTAATTTTTACAACTTTACAATGGAAATTTATGCTAGAACTGGTCCTTTTCACAAGTATGCCACTGGTTGTTGGAATAAAGCTGTGAAACTTTTTGGTTCCTGGAATGGTGATTGTAGACGCAAACCGGGATTTTCAGAACCTCACTTTTTTTTCCCTGTCCGCTTCACGTGAAATGCCCCTATTAACAATTATGAAAAAGCGATCAAACTTTCACCTGCGACTCGACTCACTCGTATAAATTTGCATCTCATAACGCATTATACCGCTCGATTGATTGCATGTTTCCGGAATTTTGTGGGCTGCTTTAAAATAATCCTTAATATTATTTGAAAAAGTCTTTCTTTGTTAGTTCAATAAATGTTTTTTGAATTATTGTACAAATTTTGAGTTATGTTAAGAGAGAAAATAAAAATAGAGTTAAATATAGGAATGTTACACTCTTGGCATACCTATATATTATTTTGACACGTATACAGATATAAAACTAAGTTATAGATTCCAAACCGTAAGATATTTTTCTCAGCTTGAAACAGCTATATAAAGTTATTTCTTTAAATTAGGTATATTATTTTGAAAAACAAAAAGACGTCGCTTGGTAGTGATGTGATCAATCAACTAACAACTAATAACGAACAGAATTAAACACCACTTTTCGAACGGGACGCCGCGGCGCCGTGGCATGTCCCGGCGAGCTCCTCGCGTTGCTTATTACTCAAATCGTGTCCAAATATAATAATGGGGCACCAGCCGAAATAGACCAATGTAACAAATTAGAGGTGCTACATTTAATTATGTATTACAACAAGTACAAGCTACAAGCTATTACAAGCTGTATCACAACCATAACTAATGATTATAACAATCATATTGATAAGTATTGAGGTTGATACTACAAAATTTTCTAATTTAGATTTCTAGTAGTGGTTCGGAGTCTGAACAAGTGCCCGATGCATGGCAATAGGCTCACCACCTATTCCATAGTGGGACGTAAACGTAACCGGTGAAACGTATTCTGCATTCCTCTGCCTACCTCTTCGGGGATTACAGGCGTGAAGTTACGTTTATTGAGGTTGACCTAAGAATGACTCACTTCCCCTTTTTTGCAAAACTGCGATGTTGAAAATGATAAAACAAATTGTCATTATCAACCGTTTTGAAAGTTTGGGCAGTGTACTATAGTACCCTTAAACACTTTTTGAGAGGAAACGCGTGTCCAACGGTTGAATTATACATTGACCAAGCATTATTATGACGAATGTGTGAATAACACCGTTACGGATTTTCAATTATCCTTATTGCCAAGCAGCGTCAAGATGCAATAGTGAGTAGCCAATAGTTTGAATACTTGTCAACAACTACACAGGTACTAAAACTTTACATGCAGTCGGTGCGTTAAAAACATTACGCCGACAAATGTTCGATCCTTTGCTTTTCCTTTTCAACAGGACTTACAAATTACAGACTTGTAGACGAACAAAAAAACCCACTTGACCGGCTCGGCCGGCTCCAGTGCTCCTGGGCCCATAAAAAACAAAGCACTTTGGACTGAAGCCAGGCTGCTACCACTTTTCGTTCAACCTCATTGAAAGAAGCATTTTAAACTTAAACTGGCAACACTTGAGTGCGTTTCGGGTTACAAAAATATCTCGACGTAGATAAAATATTAATGTGTTTTGAATCCTTTTCAAGGAGAGGACTTTTGAAATCGCTCATTTTATTTTATTTTCAACATAAAAGTTTGACTTGATTCATAAATGATACTTGTAATAAATACGTTTGAGATTTTTCACTCAAAAAGTATGAGTATTAGTCATAATCAATCAACTAATGAAAGAAAAAATAAAAACAGAATATAATTATAAATGTTAATAGGTAGTATATTTATACTTTTATTCACTTCAGATTACCTACATAAATTCTGATTTTTATTCCACAAGTTCCACTTTCTTCTGGTTGAATAATCTATTAAACTCAAAAACACTAAGTTCGACGCAACATTTTTAAGCATTCTTTTCTATACAGATTCAACCAGCCATAATAGATTCGTACAGAAAGGCAGCGAAATTTACGCTTGGAATTCATGGAATAGTTTAATTCTATTTAAAACTCCACGGCTAGCTACGTGTAGATTGTCTGGTTCTGCGAGATACCTGCGCTAAGAATAGAAAAAATATCGCGAAATAAAGCGCTCTACATATCATATTCCACATCGTCATGTCTTATTGTTTTTGTGAGAACGGTCATGACTTTAGCAGAGTTTCTTCACACGTCGTGGTGAATGTCAGCGAACAATTGACTCACGTTTTCAAGTGAACAGGTATTGCGAGTGAATAGCGTTTAATTTTAGTTGCTCTTTTCTAGCCTACTCGTTAGTGTTTGTAAGCGTTTGTTCTAGTGAAGCCTAAACGCTTTCAATGTTTAACTTGTTTGCAATAATATCTCGTTTTAAAAAAAATTACATTGCAAAATCCACTATTAATTGTATATTTGAAGGGTCTGAAAGTCTTTGCACACGATTTGCATGCCTCAAATACAAAAACATATACCATTACAGTGATAATTAAGAAACAGCGCACACGCGTGTAACGTCGTTAATACAATCGGCTCTTTCTTCCACGGTTCGCACACGAGTGGCTACATGTTGCTGAGCCGGCGCGGTGGCTGCTGTTAGCTGTAACGGACAGTCGAGTTCCCAACGCCTGTAACCCGATCGCCGGCACAACTCAATATTTCACTACAGCGTGGAGTATAAGTAACTACTGTGTCATTAGCTGTTGGTGTACCTATACCACGTACTAAATGAACTGTAATGGAGTCATGGAGATTATAATACGAGCAAGAGCTATATGATTATATGTATAACATTATTAAGAGTTGTACCCCGATATAAAATTAGATAATACTTGTAATGTAATACATTCCTCTCCCTGCCTCTTCGGCGATTACAGGAGTGATATTACGTTATTACGTTTTAGATGTACCATCTTTTAATTTTTTTACATGTTTATGATATATAACATCATACATTTTATTACCTCCAAAGAGTAAAATTCACAATTTTTGTAACAACCTTATACTTCTATGATTTAGAGTATTATTACCTAATAATAAAGCGTGTATTCACTTGAAACCTGCACAAGTGACGTAATGAATTATGAATACATATTCAATGACGTCGTACGTATCGACGACGTCATTGAATATGTATTCATCAGCATGAAATAACCGTTACAGAGAATAAAAACAAAGGGGTCCATACGTCGCCCTTGTGGGATGCCGAAATTTGATGCACATAATTTATGGTGGGCGTTTAAAACACAATGGTCATAAGAAAGAAAATAAAGATGCATTTAATAGGTGGGCCTCTCAACTGTCCCCTTGGTAGAGTCTTCTGGGGTTTGACAACGAGTCGTCTCCGGGACGCCCTCCACGTCACGAGCTCTTTGTTTGCGTCCTGTTGTTTGTTCCTTTGTCCCGTTATCCATCTGTTACAAACGTGGACGCGCTACATTACACGTGATAATACATCGATGATTATTTCTTGTACATTTTTTTTTGTATTTACGTCGATAACTTTGAAGAACATAAATTCTTAATCTGTATAAAAAATACAGAATATATGTCGTAGTTCATATATGTACCTAGTCATATTGTCGTAGTTACAGCAATAATTGTGGCGTAGGATCTCAAAAAGGCATGTCTTATAATAATTACGCTGTATAGTATTTAAAGAGAATATAATAACATATGTATAATGTAACACGTCCTAATATTGAACGGATTTCTAAATAGTCTAAATAACATCGCCAAGAAATAATAATCTCTACAGATATATTCAATGTACGTTATCTAAACTTACTAGTTGTTACGTTGTCAGATCATTGAAGTGACTAATGTACGGCCAGTCCAACAAGTTTAACAACCTGTTACCTCACTGTTACATTGCGGCAAAAAAGACATTAAACCGACACGCTACTTTAGAAGCTGCGGCCATTTAAAGAGCATCTCGTCTAAATGAAGTCGCAGCGGCGACCGCAGCACTTTCTTCGACATCAATTACGATTTCATGCTCAACCTCATCTTTCCGTGTCTCATTCGGAACAACAATTAAACAAACCAAATAGATCAAAACGAACATTCGTCTTACTAATCGGGGACAGCAAGTATAAAGGAATATAAAAAAAGGGCACGCGCTACTGAGACAGGTACGTAAGTTACATAACAACACTAGAGGACTGCTGGGCTACTGGGCCACTGAGCCAGGCAAGTAGGTACACAACGACACTGCCGGACTTGCGACTGTCACTCCGAAAAGGATGCATGATGACGCAATCTGAAATGTTACTCTGGAGAACCAAAATAATTTGTCATGTGATTTAGATTGAGAATCAGATGTACATAACCAAATGTACATTGGTACACGTACTTGTATTAATTGATATATGAGTTGTGGGTGTTCACAAATTATTTCAATAATTTTAATATTCCATTCTCTTAAATGATATTGAAATACGCTATTAAATAAGTTCAAGTAAAATTCACACCTTTTGTAACTGTTTGTTACTACAAAAATTGTATTACAGGCGGTCCGATTCTAGCCAACGCTACGCCCCATGCCAAAGATATAATGTCAAAATACTATCGTTCACAAGCTTTCTGTACATATTTTGGAAGAAATACTACGATCCAGGTTTGAATGAGCAGAAAATCAAAATTAAGTAAGTTTATTTTAGGCTGCCTTTTGGTTACCTTGAGAGAGGCTTCAGGGACGTTTTAAAATTATTTTCCAGACGGGTTGACCACAATCCTGTACCACATCACGGTCACAAAGAGAATAAGATTGAAAATTACTATCATAATGCAAGATAATATGAATATAAAATGCCCACCCCTTTAAAAATGAGCTAGCGGACGAAAACTTAGCAGAGCAAGGACGTTATATAAAAATATATTAGGGGAACCCTAAATATGAAATTCTAAATTCCTCGGAATAGATTAGAGTAACGAAGCCAGACATTTAGCTCCGGAGCCGAGATGAAGAATGCGGCCATCTTGCATTGTAATTGTGGCAATTAAGAAATGTCTCCTTTAATTTATAACGACGACTAACTTTCAAAACGGGAACAGACGACTCTAACAATATGTTCTCGTTCGAAAGTAATAACATTAGTACTGGCTACAGATTATTGAGGAGTGACAATCGTTGGCAACACGATAGGCGCATGAGTTTGGATATCTGCAATTAGTTTCATATTGGGATTAATAGTATCATGTACGGCATTCACGAACCCACAAGTGAAGACAGCAGGGAAATTACAACCGGAATAAGTGCCTCCATGGATGATTAGGATATACACTACTACATAACTACGTATTATACAAACTGGTGTGCGCAACGATGTGAAGCTGCTCCTACGAGTACTGACAGTTCGTTTGCTACGTTCATTTGTATATATGCCATTCATATTATGTGTAATGAAAATCATAATACACAATTGCGCCGATTCGTCAACCATTAAGACATTTAATATGACACGCCATGAGCTATATGAACGCGAAAATTGAATATTAGAACATGAATTGACAGCTACATTATTATTTCGCTACACCAATGACTAAGTTTTTAAATTAATCACGTTATACAAATAAATTACATAACTATACAAATGTATGCGATACATATTATGTGAAACAACATTAAACAAATTCATTTGCTTAACTTGGCATTGAACCATGAAAGGGATCAAAGTTGATAGGGTCCATAAATAACTCATTAAACGGTATGATAACCAGTTGCATGTTAATTTTTCTTCCGGGTATTCACTGCCTTGAAATGTCAAAAATACAAATAAACAGTGAGCGAGGCGTCGTCGCTCGGCTCGCGCACAGCGCCGCGCCAACCGGCTGACTCAGCGCGCACTTCCTGGCCCGCGGGCCCCTAATTGTTGCCCTCTATTTGTGTAAAGTAACGCGATACGTCCCTCCGGGTGCTTTACTCGTTAGTGTCAATAATGCTTCCCAAAGCAGACGACACATATAAATATTATGAACGGCTGAGTCACGACATCGTTCGGACGGCGATGCCCGAGTCACATATCTCCATCAAAAATGTCGTGACAGTGCGAGCTGCTCCGAATCTCGATTTACACCATGTAAGTGTTGCTTAAGCTGACCCTATAAATGACCCTTAACCTTAACCCTTTTCCCGAGTCCCGTGTTCAACAGAAGAACGACAAAAGGGACATTGCCGATGACGATTACCAATCATATGTTGTATTATTTCAGCGGAGCTGATTAACACTGTTACATTAAACACGTATTCACTTTTAAATTTAAAAATAGATACCGACTAATTTGTGTACTATGAAGTCTAAATTACATCTTGCCATAGCCCAGTATCAAAATGAGAACTCAATTAATACAAAGTTCATAAATAAAATATGTAAACTACGTCGTATTTCCGTCAAAGTGTACTTACCCATAAAGATCATTAACTCTCCGTGTTAACATGTTTCGTTATTGGCTGATTTCGTATTTTCTAGTTGTACAGTCCTAGAGGCCTCAAGCAGACAAAACGTCAATTCATTATAGAAATATCCTATTTTTGTTCTCCAAGAATCCAGCGTCTCAAATCAGAATAGTTCAAATATGTAGCCCGTTCTCGGAATTCAATAGTTACGCAATTAAAACTGTAAATCAAAACACACTGATAATACATAGCACGAGTAAACAAACTTCTTCCAGGCGCGAGGTGGGGCCAAAGGCCAGCTTGTCACAGAAACGTACATGTACTAAGACAAATAATAAATAATAGTCTACACGTATTTTATTTTCATTACAAATTATTGTCAGTAAAAGGGCCCAGTGACCGTTCAACACTCAAAAGAGTTTTTCTACTACTACTTGAAGTCACAAAGTTGACATACACACGAGGCAGACGTTAAAGTAGATACCAACACGCGAAAGGCCGCAGAGTATTACAACAGTAATACCAAGAGTTTCTCACATACACGGCGGTACATATAAGGTAACTTGTAGACGAGACGGTATTAGATTCTTCAAAATGCTGGTTTCAACATTTTTATATTATATTCGCCATTCAAAATATTGAGCAAGAGCCGTGCTTAAGTGAAGCTATTAACAATGTTACGAAATTAGATCGAAGCATGGTTATGTATTGTGCGTTGTTTTGAGGCTCCATGCAGTCACACAGCCATGCGCGTCGGAGAGCGTCTAAGAACTAATAACCTAATCACGACCTCCGAACATCTTAGTTGATCGCTCAAACATCTAGTTAAGTTTAACAAGACGTGTCAAACGAGTGTTCAATATTATATCACGACACTCGGCTAGTAAGGCGTCGAAATGCAGTGGCCCGTAACCACTTCAGAGATATGTATATACGAAGACATTTGTTCACATTCAGTTTCGTTCAACATTTGCAAATTGCAATTTATCATCCTATCAGCACGCCACGTCCGTTGCGGGGTAGACAGCGAGTACCGAATGTCAAATATCCGTATCCTTTTTGACCTGATGTACTTCTCCATATTCAATGGTTGTTTAAATTTTTTCTCACTAGCACGTCACGTACAGTAATAGAAAATGATCTAGTAAGTAAACAAACGTATACAGACATTTTAAGTTTAATAATAGCGACTAAGTCAATATCACTAAGTAATAGTAACAACTTTGTAAGTCGCTAGCCAAGCAACACTTCAAGCCCCAAGTAATTGATCTTATAAAGTTTAAGTTCCTCGTCTATAAATATAGCATAGCAGCTTCTTGTTGAGAGACGTAAACTGTCGGCCTCACACGTAAACACATATTTGTATTACGTCATCATCCGTTAAGTTTTATAAGTACCGCGTAAATGTTACTTAACAGGTATTTATAAAAGGAATTTGGGGAAAGTAAAGGCGTGTTATTGTATATAATGTGACAATTTGTAATTGATGAAAATCAAAGATCTTATGCAGTCGTTTCCACACGTCTCGTGAAGGATAACATACTTACCTCTACGATGTTGGGAGTGACGCATATTATTTATATACATTCTATTAAAATCAGGTAGGTTACAGCATAAAACATCCATACAGTCTGTTGCCGTGAGAGTCACGTTGACTACAGTAACAGATGTGCAGCAGTCATCGGCATTAAAGAAATCGAACACATGAAAGTCGCATGTATTGGTAAATACATACATATAAAATCTCTCCACAAACTCTACACGATCTCCTCATACATTTAGTTCATCAACATCGTAACGTATATCTATATAAAGCTCATTAAGTAGTTTAAAGGGTGGTTCACTAACCGGGTAGGTATATTTAGAAAAATTGAGATCATTCATTTTAATTGCCACGGAAGGCAAGTGGGGTTGCGCTAGCGTGTATGCAACTATGACAAAGAAATTACGTAATGTTGAATATTGACGTCAAAACGTTGTTCCACTAAAATCTCTACACCTTTACTATACACTGCAAAACCGATGTTACCGAAACATTTGTCTGTACATGAAATGTTCATGGTCGGTGACTATGTTAACGCAGTTTCTATCGTCCAAGAGACGTGCGATAACATCCGGCAGCGACCGATGCACATGTATAGACGCATGTGTGCATGCTATAACATGGGGTCCACAATGAGCTAGACATCATCGAGAGGGTCGATGAGTGTGGCGTGGCGTTTGTCGCCGTGTCGTCGTGTCACCGTCTACATTAATAGATGAATGGACGAAAAATGAGGCGTTCGATTCTTTGTGCAGTTCGCTACCCGCTCATCTGGATGCAATATTGTTATATTGTTCATAACTGCTATAAGTTATAAACGTAACATCACGCCTGTATTCAATGAAGAGGTAGGCAGAGGTATGTAGTACACTCCCACAATTCATCAGTTACATTTACGTCCCCCTATGGATTAGGTGGTGAGCCTATTGTCATTCAAAGGGCAAATATCCAGACTCTGAGCATATACATAACTACTATATAATTTTAAGTTAGAAAAATCGTATAGAAGCCACCCGGGAACCAAAGAGCTTTCGACAGACAGGTGCGCTCGCAGCCAACAGGAGCTACAAGGCAGTTTGCAGTGAGTAGGGGCCCTGGAACTTCTATCTATTCTAGGTTCAATGATATTCACATCTCATGTTTAAATATTCTAAGCCTGTTTTTTGCTTTCCCCATTGCACACATCAATCGAGTTTACTTGGTGCGCGGAATCGTACGAGTGTATTTTAGAATATCGATAACAAAATTAATTCCCTAACAGTTTATTTTGCCAATAGCCCGTGCTTTCCGTGTGCTTAGCGAAACATAGAACTTCTGAAATCTTATAGGTTGATTGACCCCGAGTAAAAGCTGGTTCGAGATATCAGCTGGCAACCAGCCAATGTGGCTTTTATACGATGACGTCAGGGAAATCATAAAATTTTGAATCGAAGTAATTTTGGATTCAAATTTGAAACTGCAATAATGCGCTGTGGAGCAGCGCAAATTGAAATAATTTCCCTTGAAACGGATGAACTCGGAGACTTGGGAATGGATATTGGTCAGAGTAGATTTGATGGAATCAGTAATGCGCCTGGGTACAGCCCACGACGCTAAAAGCCGGCTTGCAGTGTCCTTCGACACCTCACTACATGCATATACTTAATGGAAAATACTTCATTATGTACAAATATTAAACGTAACATTACGCCTGTAATCCCCGAAGAGGTGGGTAGAGGAATGTAGAACACTCTTACGTTTCACCAGTTACGTTTACGGCCCCCTATGGATTAGATGGTGACTCCCAGACTCCGAGGCAGTACTAGAAAATGTAAATTAGAAATATTCAGTAGTGCCAGACCCGGGAATTAAACCCAGGACCTTCCAACCGGCAGTCGCACTTGCAACCAATATGACCAACGAGACAGTCATATGTACAAAAATATTGTCGACTATTACAGAAACTACAGGTTAAATTCTTTATGAAGGCCCAAGCGAAGATAATTGTAAGTAATTATTGCGAAGAAAAATCGATATCGATATCGATAAATCGATAGCAGACAATGAATCATTCCAACTTAAAACTTACCCTTGGTCGTTGAATAAGGTTATTTATAAAGCAATACACAATAGCACGTGGCCCGAGGCTTGGCTAATGTTAAAACTCAATTAAAGGGTGCTCCAAGTGAATTGTGGGCGCGCCCACTTATCTGACCACTCGTAAACCGAAATAGCCGCGGCAAGATCCTAATGAATCATTAGCGTCGGACGTAGTGACGCGATGGATTCCGCTCAATATTCAATTTCGAACTCCTGCAAGGTTACGTAAATTTTAGTGGCTTTCTCATTTCAGCAGCATGTTTTTTACTCATTGCGCTTAGTAGATATTGGATGCAGGTACTGTCGCTACGGACTGACACTGATTGGCTAAGTCAAGCACGACTGCGTTTATTTTGCTCTCCAATGAGGCATCGTTGACGAAAAACTTTCTTAACCGTTTCCAATAGATGATACTCGTAGGAAAACGCCCCGGACGTCGTAGTCATTCAATAAAAGTAATAAAACGTTGTCGGTCGCCATTAGGGCAATTCACGCATGTCTAATAGAAACTGTGTCTAATTAATTAACTCAATTTTTAACAAAAACGAATTTTCACCGTTACTTCAGTTTAACCAATCGTGAGACTAAGAGAGTTGGAGACATACGCTATATACTACATATATGTATATCGATCACTTGTATGTGCCAGACTAAGATATCCTCGACATTAGCATTCATTCATTGCAGGACAGATTTAGATATTTTTCCACGTAATGTCCACGCTGGTCATGCGGGTAGGGGACCGCAGAGTAAGGTCACCCGTACCGCCTACGCTGCAGCTCATAGGCCGGCAGGACATGTGGCCGCGCCGCGCCGCACTACGAGCAGCCACTAAAGACATACTGCGTGTAATAAGAACAAAAAAGATAGCGTTTCTAAAACAAAGAAACAAAACAAACGTTGACTACTCTCCAATGCAAAGTAAAAATTACTTGATAAAAGACCCGATTATATTTTTCAAAGATTATATTCCATTAATTTTACTATGGTACTAGGTTGATACAATGTAATTACTACTTCTGATATGACTAAATGTAATATAAATAATAATAATGTATAAAATGCAGTGCGCGCAGGCAAAGTTATAGACGTTGCTTGTAAATATTGTTGAAGCTCCTTAATACGATCGACGAATTCAACACGAGCTTGCGTAGCCAAAACAAAGAAGTGAAGTAATCAGTTAATAAAGTTAAACAATGGCTGAAACAAAACAAACGGTGCAGCGGAGGTCGCTCACACGTCCGTCTGCTGCTGGAGGTAACGGACTCACGCTTCGTACCGTCGAACTAACGAGCAGCTTAATTTGCATTTACGTACCATTCCGTTTCACGAGAGTATATGTAATGTCTCGATGTTATTATAACATTGCCACGTAAGGGACACACCGTCACTGGGCAGGCAGGGCTTGCCGAGACACAAACTATATCTATCCTAACAGACTTGTCCAGCCTCGCTTACATACGATATGTACATCATTCTCTTCACACATGCACGCCAGTTTCGGAGAGTTCAGACGTCATATTTTATCTCAGTATAAGTACATCTCATTCGTTTTATATTTGCAATTTAATGTGAAAGAAGAATATAAACTCGATCAGGTTAGCATGCCGTACAGTGCAATTAACAACGACCGGCCGAGCGCAGAGATGCAGATAGCGACGGCGAAGAAAACACTAACCGGCTACAATTACACGCGCACAATAGTGAGAAATAGCGGAGAACGATGTACGTGGGCGTGGGAACCGCCTCGCTCACCTGTCCCACCGATAACAGCTCAGCTATAGCATAGCCTTTGTATAGAAAAATTATACTGTATTCCCTAAAACAAGAAATACTTCGATAGTAAAACGTTCGCAAGCGGACAACGGCCGAATTAAAAACGAGTCAACAATGCACAGTTGTTAAAGAAATAGTCGACGTTCATTTTTTTTAGTGTTAATAATTTACCGTTCACTGATCTAAATGATTAAATTAAAAACTAGCAGTGATAGACTAGTGGTTTAAACCTCTCAATCCGGGAGCCCGGGTTCAAATCCTAGTGCGCACCTATTTACAAAATGTACTTTTTTAAGATTAAATATCGCTTGCCAAAACGGTGAAGGAAAACATCGTGAGGACACCTGCGCAACATAAAGTTCTCAAAAAATTGTAAGGCGTGTGAAGTCTGCCAGCCCGCACTAGGCCAGCGTGGCAGACTATGGCCTTAACCCTCTCATTCTGATGGAGACCTATGTTACAACAGCGGAACGATTCGTTTAGATTTCTCGCTACACTGTTTCTTCAGTGCAGCTACAA
>DWDW01001096.1:0-12412 GCA_018245635.1 Mimoniades versicolor eupheme
GTAGGTCTTATATTTATAAGACCTACAATTAATGACTACTTTTTTGTAGATATTTATCTACAAAAAAGTCCTCGACACACTACCTATTTATGTCGAGTGAGGCACAATAACCATTTTTTTATTTAAAAATCTTGAAGTTTTTTGGACTACATTTAAACGTGTTTATTTTACTCATGCTATTAATCCTTCCACGCAGGCGGAGCCGCGGGCGACCACTAGTCGTGAATAAAAGTGATATAATCATTTGTTATTTTATACGCACTATTTTATAGGCACGGCCGGTACCGCCTCAACCGCTTTGTCCCTGAATTTTAAATCTGTAATTTCTTCGAAACCATTCATTTAAATTACATGCTGTATAGGGCTGTATTGATCTATATTAAATGCACAATGTAACTAAAGTACTTAATTTGATAAGAATTCACGCTGTATTACTTAAACTCGCTTCGTAAATAAGCCATTATATTTCGCAAAAAGTAAAAGATAGAAATGGTTATTGTGGGTTATCACTAAGATATAGACATATACCATTGTGGAATTTTTTGTAGATCTTTTTAAGGTATACAATACTATAGTATATTATTTTGATCTACCTCGTAGGGTTCAGTCAGCGCTTGTAATGTAAGCGCAAAAAAAACGTTTATTTAGCACATTAGGTACCTTAAAAACCTCTAAAATTATCAGTGTTTCTCTACTACATTATGAATGTAATATACATATAAACCTCACTCTTGAATCACTCTACCTATTTAAAAAAACCGTATCAAAATCCTTTGCGTAGTTTTAAAGATCTAAGCATACATAGGGACAGACAGCGGGAAGCGACTTTGTTTTATACTGCGACGACGAAGTATGTAGTGATTAATGGAAATGTTTTTATTTACTGTAATATTAATATGTATATTGATGAATATATGTGATATATATATATATGTGATGCATATAACCACCGTCCCGTGAAGAAAAGGACAATGTCTTGTTTAATAAATCATCCAGTTATTAGTTTTTAACTAAGTCGATTTGTAAGTTTGCAGTGATAGATTAGTGGTTTGAATTTCGGACTCTCACTGCCCAGTTCAAATCCTGGTACCTTACTCTGCAAAATGTGCGTTTTAGGATTAAATACCGCTTGCTATAAACGATGAAGGAAAATATCATCAGGATGTCCATACACCTTAGAAATGTAAAAATAGTGAAGTCTGCCAACCCACACTTGGCCAGCGTGGCAGACAATGGCTTTAACCCTCTCATTCTGAAAAGAGACCCAGTTTAAACATTGGAACGACAAGAAGATTCGGAAAAAAAATGCCAATTCAAAATATTTTTTTACACAATTTTGTCGAGTATTACGTAATTTACCTTAAACAAATTCCAAGTGGCCTACATAGTATGCAAATGCTTGATAATATATTTGTAGCTTTTAATGGAGGCGTTCGTGAAATGTCTGAATAAATGGGCAGGTTATCTGGGGCGTTCGCCGCGAAGCAAATGCGAAGTGATACCTCACTCGCAGTTCGGCATCGTAATGCAATCTATAAAGCCAGCAATAAAACTGTCTTCGACGCGATTTATAAGCATTCCCTTCATCCTAATGGCCGTATGTCAGCGTTATTCAATTTTTTCTATTATTAGTATTTTTTATTCCACATCATTATATATACACACACACACCAATGTATATTAGCACTTAGGAGATATAATTATTTAATTGTTTGAATTATATATTTTATTAATTAATTTAGTACGTCCTAAGTAAATTTAGTTAACAAATACTGGAAGAGCGGAGCATCCTAATACAGGCACTTGGTGCTTAAAAGGAGGCTCCAGAACCCTTAACTTAATATTATAACTTAAGACGAAATAAAGATTATTATATAATGTTCACTCTACAACTAGAAATATATCAATAACAATATTTTGTCATCAGGTGTAATCTGGGCAAGGACACCAATCCCAGGATCGGGAGCATTCATCGAATTGATGAAGCGACTCGGAAAGACGGTACATTTTGTTTCGAACAACAGCATCCGGACGCGGAAGAACTACGAAGACCTATTTAAGGCTGCTGGGATCGATTCCGGTTATGTAAGTATTTTGGACGTTTTAAAGCTGAATGATACTTTTCCTTCTAAAGGTCTGACAAGTATCAGCATCTGCTTTCTGCCGTACCACGATGCGTCACTACAATTTGACCTAAAGGATGCTAAGTGGTAAGTTGTTCTTAAAAGACGCTTGCAATAGCTTGGCGGTAGGAACGTTCTTATAGAAGATAAGTCTTGATTGAAGTCCGCTATTATTTTAATTACTGCAGATTACAAGGGTAATATTTTTATATCGATTATATATTTCTACATAGATGCTCAATAATGAAAAGATTACCTTCGACATGGCAATATTTGCAATGTCTGACATAAATTGTACGATAAACCGTTCATGCCAAATCTGAAAGCTTTAGAGTGAATATGCATTAGATATTTGCATTTTATCAGTTTTATTGGCATCATAGAAAAATACTATGCATATGTTTTATCAACCCGCATTATCAGCTGCTGGATTATGATGATATTGGTAATGATAGTCCACTTCATATGTAAATAAAATTTCGTCAGCCTTTTTTTTTCTCCAGACTATGAACTATGAATTCGTACAGGTTACAAAAATTCATTAGGTTCATTAAGAACGAAACTGTGTAGCTGGTACAACTGGTTTTAATGTTGCAATGCACCTACCCAGTGGTAGCACGATATTAGCTACACATCGTTAAGTTAAATTACCAGTACAAACGAAAGCTATTGCATAAGTGTCGAATCCATAACAAACAGCACCATTTCCACGGTAAAGAATTCCGTTTCGTGTGCAACCTGAGAACTATTTGGTCCTGCGGAATTTCGGTCCCTTTGTGAGTAATGATTGGCAATTATACGAAAACACTGTTCTGTGGTATCAAACAAATGTAAGTTGCTTTACGAAATTCCTTTCATAGATTTATCGAGGCAATTTTATATACTCGTTGATTTAATTTCAATTATAATCAGTTCAAAAATGAAATGTTTTCAAACCTTTTCTATTTACTTCAAATGGTATGAAATAATATCTCGCCCTTGTAATGATGGCACGTCTTCATTTAAATTTGTATATCTTAGTGAGTTCAAACACAAATAATTAAGCAATACTACAGACTTTGTTTTATTCCATAATATACAAAAAACAATGTACTATGTCCTATGAAATAAATGTACGTTAATCAAAGTCCTCAACTGCTCAATAACGATACACAACTGGAAAAGACCTGGCATTCATGTAATAATAGCAAAATTGAAATTATTATTATTAACAACGAAGCACATAACAACAAGCATAATGTGTATTTAGCACTTTTAACTGTTAAATTAAAATTAAAATGTTTATATGCATTAAGTCTTCATTGAAAGTACGATTGGAATATAGTTCTGTTACAGGACAATCTCACTGTTCCGTCATTGGCAATCGCAGAATTTTTAAAATCCGAGAATTTTGACAAGACTGTCTATTGCGTGACATGCCCACAAACGATTGAGGTACTGAAAGCACATGGATTAAAATGCAAAGATGGTGTGAGTATTTCTTCATTTGCAGATTAGGTAATTGATAATATTATGAAAAAAATTAATATGCTCAGTTCCGTAATAAGAATTGTATATATTTGTATAAAAAAGATCTGGAGTTAATGACCTCAAGACATTTTTTCAGCCCGATCTTGGAGCAGAATTTTACGCTGAGTATCTAAAATACTTGGAAGATGATGAAGAGATTGGAGCTGTCGTGTTTGACAGCGACTTTAAAGTCAACATTCCAAAAATGTATAAAGCCATCACTTATCTGAAGCGGCCCGATGTCCTCTTCATCAATGGCGCCAGTGACAGATACGTACCTCTTAAATCTGGGTCCTTAGCGCTTGGTAAGACATTTTCTTGATATTACTTCACAAAATGCTACTTTGGAAATCTCCAAATTTATATGGTAGGTATTAAATCCTAGCCTTGCTTGCTTCATTCAATACCGTACTCACGAATCCAAAATCTCAGGAAGACCAGTAAATTAAGGGCACTGTTGAGAGGCTCGTAAATCATTTACAGGTTGGAGTCTAATTATTTAAGTAAGCAATTTCCACAGGTACAGGACTGTTCAGTGAAATAGTTGCAACAGAATCGAAGCGAGAACCTATACAGATAGGTAAGCCAGGCAAGATGTTTGGAGAGTTTGCGATGAGGCGAGCTGGTGTGTCAGACGCCAGCAGAGTACTATTTATTGGAGATATGTAAGTGTATTTTTGTATTACAGAAAATATTTCAAATAGTACTGTATTATATTCTATTTTATGAATTGTCATCTGTTGTTCTTCTTGCAGTTCCAATTGTTATCCAAAATTTAAGGTGCAAATCTAAAGTGCACGGTGCAAGGTCCAAAATAAATGCAACAGGTTATATGCACGTTTGGATGTCCTATAGAGATGTTTCATTAATCAGCTTATTGAATATTATAATAATAATTTCTGTTATTCTTGATTGATTGATATTCATCACTTTTATAGAACTAGAAATTATTTGTCCCATTTTTTGTAATATAACAATTTTCCTTTGTATTTGGAATAATATTATAATATAACGACACATCCACTTCGGGGTATTCAGAATGGCACCGTGAGTAATGTGATAGACATTTCAGAGATTCTTTCAGTTCTTACACCCACACCGGTTTCATACTTGTAATTAAATTTCGTATTTTTTATGTTTGGAATAAATACATTATTTCGTTCTTAAGTAATTCTAAGTTTCTTTACAGGATCGAACAAGACGTGGGCTTAGGCAAGGCGTGCGGTTTCCAAACGCTGCTAGTACTGACTAACATTTCCAAGGAGACGATGTTGGCGCATGAGACGATAAAACCTAATTACTACGCAGAGTCCCTCGGGAGCTTAGTACCTTTGCTTAGTTAATTGTATTAGCCGTGGGCGTATTTAGTTAATTTAAACGTTTAAGCTTCATGTCTGTTTGCTTGTTTTAATGTGTACTCAGAACAGGCATCACGTGTGACTAAACATGTACCCAGTACAGTGTGTGATGCAAAAATGCAGTGATATAAAATTGCCATTATTGACGTAGGTTTATGTAGGACAATTTTTACACAATTTTACTGCCCCGTTGTTGGTCGTGTCGGTTGCAAGTGCGACTGCCGATCTAGAGGTCTTGGATTCAATTCATGGGTGGGGGCACTACAAAATTTTTCTAATTTAGATTTTCTAGTAGTGGCTCGAGTCTGGATGTGTATGCCCTGTATATGGCAATAGACTCACCACCTATTCCATAGTGGTATGTTAACGTAACTGGTGAAACGTGGGAGTATTCTATATTCCGCTGTCTACCTATTCGGGGATTACAGGTGTGATGTTACGTTTACACAATTTTATAGATAAATCTCTGCCAGCCATCACTGGAGCAAAGTGGTCCGGGACACTTCAACCACCGCTCGCGGTTAGAAACCGTATCCACCGTACTACAGTCATATGAGAAAGTACATGTACCATGTATGTTATGTATGTATATAAGAATACGTATGTATTAATATGCACTTACGAGAAACATTTCTCACCATTCTTGTAATTGCGAAATCAAATTGACACACGTCTGGCCCAGTAATTGTTATGCATTTTCGTACAAAAATGAATACTATCATTTGTAATTGTGTAAATTTTATAAAATATATACATTATAAAGAAGAACAGAGAACCGGGGGAACAGATAACCGGCGAGTTCTAGAGTGGAAACCGCGGCCCGGCAAACGTAGTATAGGACGCCCTCGGGCCAGGTGGAATGACGGTCTGCGGAAGGCGACAGGCAGAAGCTGGAAACGGCAAGCGGAGGACAGAGCGCAATGGCGCTCTTTGAGAAAGGCCTGTGTCTAGCAAAGAACTGAGATTGGCTGATGATGAAGATGGTGATGATAAATATATGTATATTACAATGGTATGTGATGAAAAACTAGTATTAATTAACAGATTGCTAAGACCTAAGCTGATTAAAAAATGATAGACGGAACGATGACACATATGTAGCTTTATTCACTATATTCACAGGAAGAGAGAGCGTACATCAGGACACAGGTATTATATAGCGTATGTCATAGACAAGTCACCACAAACAATAAATGACATGTGGATGCGTTCACATTTCAACATCCTCTCCTGAACGTAGACCCATGTCACCGATGAATTGATGATGTTTAGTTTTCCCCAGGGCCTTGGTCAAGCAGTCAGCCAGCATGGTGCTCGTAGGAATGTACTCAATGTGAATTTCCCCAGCCTAGACTTTGTCTCGAACATAGTGGTGACGGACATCAATATGTTTGCTTCTAGCATGATAAGCAGAATTACCTGTAAGATTAATTGCACTTTGATTATCACAAAATAGGGTAATGACTGTAGCCTTGGTATTAGGCCACATTCGCAGTGTAATTGTCTCAACCACAGGGTGTTGTGTGACTGCAGAAATTGCCATGTATTCTGCTTCAGTGGTTGACAAAGCAATTGTTTGTTGCCTCTTGGAGCTCCATGATATGACACCACCTTGGAGCATAAAAACATATCCAGTGCAAGACCTTCTGTCTTCAGTACATGATGCCCAATCAGAGTCACAATATCCCGTTATATCCTGTTTCTTATTGCATTTATATAAAATATTGAAATTCTTAGTTCCCTGCAGATATCGAAAAACCCTTTTCACAGCTGACCAATGTTCTAAAGTTGGGGCATTATTGTAACGGCTAAGTGTATTCACTGCATAACAAATATCTGGCCGTGTACCCTGTGAGATGTATAACAAACAACCTATTGCTTCTTGGTAGGGTATATGTTTTACTATATTATTATCTGAAAACTTTTGATTAGGTTCCATTGGTGTTGTCGCTGCTTTGCAGTTTTTCATTCCAAACCGTTCCCATGTGGACTCTATATATTTTGTTTGATCTATATAGATTCCCTTTTCATCATATGTGATTCGTAGACCAATATAATAATTAGCTTTTCCCATCTCCTTCATATTAAATTCATGTATTATCTTTGTCTTGATTTCATTTGCATATTCTGTATTATTGTAAAACAAAAGTATGTCATCAACATACAGTGTTAAAAACAGTATGTCTCTTTCATTATGTATATAATATACACAAGAGTCTAATTGAGACTTTCTTAACCCAATTTTAATTAAACAATTATCCAGCCTTTAATTCCATGTTCTACTTGCTTGTTTCAAGCCATATATACTTTTATTCAGTTTACACACCTCATCCTCTCCATTTTCATAGAGTGGTGGTTGTGTCATGTACAATTCTACATCTAAATCACCTTGCAAAAAAGCTGTGATTGCATCGAGCTGTTCTATGTGTAACTTGTATCTAGCTATGGCAGCTAGATACAAGTTACATATAGTTGTTACGTTATGAGCTAGTGAGGGTTCAAGGCAGCTAAATAGATTTTATTGAAATGTTTACGTGTATTAGAAATACGCAATAACCTTTAGTTGTGGAGGGGCGCTCGGACTCGCGCTCGCGCACTCGCGGCCGCGCGAACATATACAACGTTCAATGAGTGGGACACGACTGACAGACTCCAATGATACATTATAGTAGAAGCACAATCGAACTTGTAGTGCCGATGTGTATAAGTCGTTAACAAACGTCACTTGGCTTTTTATAGAGCTAATAAGAAAGAAAGACAAGTACGGTTTGTAATATTTACAAGCCCCACGATAAAGTAAAAATAATGAATTGTGAACGACTTTGTACATGTATAACTTTGTACATATATAAGGTCCGACCTTGGAATGGTCCAAGTAGGTATCGGATAGATGTGAGACGAACCACAGGAGCATACACATCCGCATAATCAATGCCATAAGTTTGTTCATAGCCTTTTATGACTAACCTGGCTTTATATTTGCTTATATTTCCATCAACATTTAGTTTGGTTTTGTAAATCCATTTACATGGAATAGCCCTTTTGTCAGGCGGTAACTTTGTGAGAGTCCATGTGCCGTTTTCTATTAATGACTCATATTCACAGTCCATTGCAATTTTCCACATCTGTGCTTCTTTACTGTTCATAGCTTCCTCTACTGTCTGAGGATCATTTAATAAGGTTGCATTCCTTAGCATATTATGACACACATAGGTAGGAATATCCCTTGCTTTTCTGGGTCTCAGGTTTCGAGTGGTAGAAGACAGTGGGCTCAGCTTGAGATTGCGTCTGGGAACATAATTTTCATCCTTTGTATCATCTTCGCTAAAATGAGTGCTGTCAATCTCCCTGACAGTAGTACTTTCAACAGAGCTAGATTCATTACCAACCACCTCATTTAAATTTTCATTATTTTCCTCATTTTTAAATGGCATCCAAACAAAATCTTTCTGTATATTTTCTTCTAAGAATACAACATCTCTACTTCTAATGATTTTTCCTTCCTTTTTATCATATAGTCTATATCATTTAGAATCCAGGCAGTAACCTACAAATATAAGTTCCTTGGACTTGCAGTCCCATTTTAACCGTTTTTCTTTCGGTACATGCATCATGGCCGGACAACCAAAAACTTTCATGTGGCGTAAATTAGGTTTCATACCTGTACATACTTCTTCTGGTGTTTTATTGTTAATAGATCTGGTAGGTGAACGATTAATCACATAAGCAGCAGTGGCGACAGACTCTGCCCAGAATTTCTTTGGCAACTTAGCATCTATAAGCATGCACTTAGCACGTTCTACCAATGTGCGATTCATTCTCTCACTCATTCCGTTTTGCTCAGGAGAATACGGTATGGTGAATTGTTGGTTGATACCTGATTCTTTACAGAATTTATCAAATGCTTCATTGGCATACTATTTGCCATTGTCACTCCGTAATATTTTTATTTTAGCCTGTAGCTGATTCTCAACTAATTTCTTAAAATCTTTAAAATGATCAAGTACTTGACACTTAGAATGCATAAAATAGACAAATACTTTTCTTGAATAATCGTCGATAAATGTGACATAATATCGAGCACCACCAAGTGACTTTTCTTCCATTGGACCGCATACATCTGAGTGTATTATCTCTAGAAGACCTGAAGCCCTTGTGCCAAGATCCTTAAATGGTTGCCGGGTTTGTTTACCTTGTAAGCAAGTATGGCAAGTCATATTCTTTTCTTGATTAATCTTCACATCTATTCCTTCAACAGAATCATTAAGTTTTAGTAAATTCTGGTAATTTATGTGGCCCATCCGTTGGTGCCACAGGTGAGCTGTTGACAACAGTGCAAAAGTGTCATTATTAACTACATATAAACCATTTTGCATGTAACCTATCATGACTAGCTTTGAGTTTTGATATATTCGACAACACTTCTCATCAAATTGTACCTTACAATTATTCTTAGTTATCTGATGTATCGATAGCAGGTTTACAGCTAAATCTGGGACATATAATACATTCCGTACCTGTACAGTGCCAATTAATTGCTTATTTTCTCCATCATAACTTTGTATATCTACTTTACCAGATCCCCTCACAGATAAAGCCTTATTGTCTGCAACGGTAACTGTATTAGTTGAAGTGGGTTTTAAATCATAAATCCAGTCTTTATTGTTCGTCATATGCATCACAGCTCCTGAATCAAGACACCAGCAGCCCCTTTTCAATGTAGAAGAAACTGAAAAAGCAGCTATAAAACCATTAGACTTATCATTTAGTTTGTTATAGCTTGTGTTTAGATTTGAACTTTTATTCCGACAATACTTTGAAATATGACCATATTTGTTGCACTTAAAGCATCTGGGACCTTTGCCTGAAGGCTTGTAAGCCTTTGCATTATTCTTGTTGTAATGTGAATAGAGTTCAGCCGAGCCCTTTTCATCCTTGACATCCTGCAGAATTTTTGTTTTAACTATATCTGTACTTATAGTCACACCTGAGCTTTCCATGGCATGGGTTTATATGAATCCGGCAGCCCTGCTAAAAGGAGCGTACCCAACCACTCATCATCAACGTGAAACCCAATGTTCCTGAGCTTGTGTGCACAAGTAATTACTTTGTTAACATAATTTTCTACACTTCCACAGCTTCCTAAATCTGTAGTAATAAGCTCACGTAGTAAACCCACCTTCATTGTCAGGGCTGAGTCATCAAAAGCCTTTCTTAAGTTAATCCATACCTCTTTAGAAGTTTTTGCCTCTTGAATGTGAATATAATTGATAGGATCTACCAATAACACTATTTTCGTCCTGGCTTTGATGTCGTCGCCCTTTTTAAAGGAGGTTACTTCATCGTTTTCTATACATTTCCATAGGTCCTCATGTTCTAGGTAAGTCTTGACGGCAAAACTCCACGTGGCATAATTTTCGCGACCTTTCAACTTTTCAATGTTTATTAAATTGGCACTTGAAGACATTTTTGGCTTTAATTCTTGTCTTTATATCAATGAATTTGAGTTTTGCTGAAAAAGAACCGTAAAACGTGTGATGGAAACCGATTGTGGTTATATCTGCGAATTTACTTTTTACAAAACAAATACTGTCCCTAATCGAAAGTAATCGGGCGTCTGGGCCCATAACCTGATGAAAAACTAGTATTAATTAACAGATTGCTAAGACCTAAGCTGATTAAAAAATGATAGACGGAACAATGACACATATGTAGCTTTATTCACTATATTCACAGGAAGAGAGAGCGTACATCAGGACACAGGTATTATATAGTGTATGTCATAGACAAATCACCACAAACAATAAATGACATGTGGATGCGTTCACATTTCAACAGTATGCAATCACAAACAATACCAATAATGTTATTTTATTTCTTCCCATTAATTTAATTTATCTTGGGTAATAACAAAATATTGTATAAAACATACTGCTCTCTTTAATATATTGATTCAATACTATTGATCGTTATTGGTAGGTACTTCTTTTTTAATATTTGTCCAAAAAATTAACCTCTATACCAAAACTGTAGTAAATTTGCGTGCTTTAAGACTTAATATTCAATAGACATGACTCCAAATTGCTTCTCGAAAATCCTTTCACACAAAATCTACTACAACAGAATTACGTAATTTCCTGAACAGCCCAAACGTTAACGTTAGTCGCACAATAGAAATCAAATTATCAGCAGCAGAAAGGTATTAGCAGATGCGAGTGGTCTAATATTGAGATACATAATTCTGTTTAAGCCCTATTCATTTCCACTTGACGCAAATACTGACATTTCATTGGACGCTTGGCCAAATGAAGACAATGGAATTATTGTGATTGGAGATTATATATTCATATAATTGCTAAACAAATTTGAAAAATTATTATTTTATTGCAAATTTATTATTATTCTACAAAAATGTTGAATATTTATTAATCAATTTATCGAAATAAGACATACCTATAGATCAATTGTACAACCTATTGTAAGCTTTGCCATGCAAATACGAAGAATTAATGTCTTGTAATATTTTTATGACTATAAAGATGTATCAGCCAAGTTATTTATCAAAGAATAAGTATAATATATGTCAATTCCATATAATGTTATAAGTGCTGTACATTACAATGTATTATTATTATTATATTTGCGGGATAGGCAGAGTGCCTCTCTGCCTACCCCGCAAGGGACCTGGCCTTAAAAGGCCTTGAAAGGCCTGGCCTTGAATAACACCTTGAAAGTCGTGGGTATAACCCGATTCATCACATGATAATGTTAGAAGGGCCGTGATTTTATGACGTGTTCACGTATTGTGGCTTAAGATTACTTATTTTATTTAATTTTATGTATGCACGCATTTAGTTAATTTGAATGTACAAATAAGAAAAGGTGTTTAATATGTGATACAAAACTATTATAGATCAGCACGCTAATTGAAATAAAGATATCGAAGAATATAATCAATAGTTTTATTTGAATTTTATTGGAACACATAAACAGATATATTGCGTAATTATCATATCAGTAAAACAGAATATTCAACATATTTCCCGAGTCGGGGCGGAGAAAGAGTACACTCCCGACCCCATGCCGGTATACCCGGGTGTCGTAAAACACGACGAAGGCTTGTCTAGGCACAGCTAATGCCCGAACCGTCCATAAGCATCAGCATAAACGTTGTGAGAAACAGCGCTCTGCGATCCCCAACCTTCATGCCCAGCGTGGGGATTATGTCCCATTATTATATTATAAAAGCCCCTCAGCGGAGGCCTGTATCCAGCAGTGGACCTAGAAGGGCCAATGATGATGTTCTAGGATACACTACCTATATTAGATCTTATAGTAAAAAAAAGTAACTTCACGCCTGTAATTCCCGAAGAGGTAGGCAGAGGAATGCAGAACACTCCCACGTTTCACCGGTTACGTTTA
>DWDW01001097.1:0-12410 GCA_018245635.1 Mimoniades versicolor eupheme
TAAGGTGTGCAGTTTTGCTCACGATGTTTTCCTTCACAGTTACATCAAGTGATATTTAAACTTAAAACGCACATTTTAAATAGGTGCGTGCTAGGATTTAAACCCGGTCTCTCGAAGTGAGAGGTCGAATTTCAAACCACTGGGCTATCACTGCTTTTTTAACAAAGCTTTTGTGACAAGTTATTTTTTCAACAATCTCCGGTAATTTACATTGCTTCCGTATAATATACATACATTTATTTTGAGTTGACACTCTCCTCGCTACGATTCATGGCTCCTTGTCTCTCTCTGCCTCGCCTCCCATCCCATTTCCAATCCCTATTCGATACAATCGACGTATAGACGATTCATCTGTTGCTGCACACTCCAATAACAGCCTAATTACTCATCGTTTAGAATTGACATTACCACATATGGCGCACTTGACTATCGATTATAGGTACATAATAACAAAAATTGACAGTACAAATAAAACAGTAAGTAAGAACATAATAAAAAAGAAGAAATTTTAATATGTTCGTAACGTGAACTTCTTCTACGTCGTAGCACTCTTGGGAGAGTGGTCGTGGTAATTAGGCCTGACGAATCGCTTTACGAGTACCAACAGATATTTACGTTATCCACGAAAACATTTCATCGATTTAAAAATTGATTAAAAACCAATTCAATAGTTTAAGTCTTGTCACTCTGAAATCTGTTCTAACGATCTTTTTCAACATCGCTCCAATCCAAATGAAGCACTTATGTAGTACCAAATAATTATGCGACTAGAGGTATGAAATATTTATAAGTACTAAATAACGAAATACTTATAGGTATCTTGGAAGACTCATTTGTTGGAAAAATATTTACTGTAGATTTTTTTTGTCTTTGTTCTTAAATTATAATTTTTGATTTTTGTATTCTAGGAAACAACACAATTCTTTAAAAGTTCGCTTTTTCGGAAGATGATAATAATAACTTATCATATTACATAAAAAAGCATAGTATAAGACGAAGGCCTATCAGGTTTTCGCTTGAAGCAATGGAATAAACTTAATGATGTTGAAATAACAGATCAATATAGTCGGCTAAAACTATTTAAATAAATAATGATAGAGAACGATGTATTTTCTAAAATGTTGATCAACCTTTCTCCTGAACACAAAAGCAAACTTTATTACGCCATATATTTTCATTTCGTCTTAACTGTAGAAATATCATATGCTTTGTCACAGGGAAAATTCATGTGGAGCAAAAATATATGGTAATAAAAAGACGGAACTCGTTGACAATTTGTCACAGAAACAACATTTAGAAAGCAGTATATTCTAGCAGTAAACAAAATATATTATTATTTATTCTTGTTATATAACGATATTGTTCAGGAACAACGTTAATGCTATGTTAATAAACGAGAGAACACAGTGGAACTAGTGACTTGGAAAATTTTAAATGACGTGCAGACATACATGTATAATTAATGAGCGTGTTAAAAGCGCAGAAACTTCTGAATATGTGACAATTATTTTCCAGTGGATAAATCGGTAAATTGCTCATAATAATTTTAAGTGCAAACAACAACATAGATGAACGTTAGACGTTAACGTAGGTAAGTTTTTGAGAAAAGACATCTTTAAGACCAAACTACTCGTACGTCGATACTAGCGACCACTGACTACTCTCATTGCTTATCAAATTTGACCGGATTCTTAACAATTCGTAAACAATAATAAAATTAGTACATTATATTCATAGCTTCTAATTATGTACCTACCTATTTCTTATTTTTGTTACTTTTTTTCACCTGCTTTTTACAACTTAAATATACAATACATATATCAAAAACGGAGAGCCGTTATTTTGACCTGCGAAGATTTTCGGTCACGCACCCTTTTGTTCCCCTCGCAGTAATATTGAACTTGGTCCAAAGTCTCAAGGTCTTTAGGTAACGTATTTCTACCAGAGGGTAGTAGTAATAGGGTGAAGAGAGCTTCACCCTATTACTTTGAAGAGAACCCTCGCCTGTATTCGTGCATCTCCTTTTGCTTAGCTCAAATTTGTACACAGCACGTTTACAAACCGTTGCAAAAGCGCAGGAAATGCGTCGCCACCACATTACCGTAACAACAATATAAATTTAACAACAATTTATCGGATATACCCATCAGGTTTGTATTCAATTTGATAACTAACAAACACGGGGTACTGCGTAACGGTAAATATGCGCAATCTGTTAAAATATTATTAATTTATATAAATACTTAAATTTCATGGCTTGCAATTACCATTATTCAGTTATAAGTATGCCAAAAACCATTATTAAGTTATGAGTAAGCGCATATATTTGTGTGCGATGTTGCCATTACACACAAACTGTTGATACATAATACTAAATTGATTCTTACTACAATGACCTTTTTGTTACTATTCCACGTCGAAACAGCTGAATCAATTATTCGAAGTCGAAAGTCTTCTTGAAGGCAATAACTCTGTTATAACTCCACCCGTAAAAGAGTGAAACGAGATATTTATTAAATGTAAATAACTAAATGCATACGTTATTTGAATATTTTCGCGAACTAGATAACTGACGACTAAAAAGTTTTAACTATATTCTAGGCAACCATATCCACTCAAAATCTCCACAATGGCAATAATAACGGTTTAGAAAGCTAATAATTCCTATTCTGTGGTTACAAGACGAATACAATAACGCTGGTAGCATGAATTAATCACGAGCCCCAAACGAAGGGGTGTATGGTGGACAAAGCACCCTCGGCCCATGTTGACAATATTGAACATACGTATATATAAATTAGCAGGTGTACACAGAAAAGCCGACGTCCAATTAATACACAGGCTATTTTCATCATCCCTCATATGAAAACAGATATGGGTAACCCCCCTTTTGTGAGCACTCTACCTCATTAATCACTGCGTATTCCTGTATATAATAAGTATATTTTTATATGTTGTTCAACATCAAATCGAATATTGTTTATAAGTTTCTGTTTTTTTTATACTGAATTGCTTATTTTAGTTAATGATTTATCGTCCATATATGTACATGTTAACATAATAAAATAATCGAATAGTCTCATAATGTAATAATGACAGTGGAATTAACCGTCTCGTTTTTAGGAGAGATCCGCATGTAATAATGCAAAAATTTAAGCATTTTTTTTATATTTTACTTTTCGTTTTTATCATTATAAGGGCTTCAGCTAATTATTTGTGAAAGCCAAATTATAGATCTAAATTGAAATGCATCGACTTAATGCATTCCATTCATCCACCCCTGATGGGGTGGATAGTGGGAATGGGTTTTTAAATTAGACAACTAGGCAGTTTGCATCTGAATGACAAAGAATTTCAAAGGATACATAACTACTACCATAATAATATTGGCATTAATAATATTAATAATATAAACGTAACATCACGCCTGTCATCTCCGAAGAGGTAGGCAGAGGAATGTAGAACACTCCCACGTTACACCAGTTACGTTTACGCCCCACGATGGAATAGGTGGTGAGCCTATTAACCATACACCGGGCACATATACAGACTCCGAGTCACTACTAGAAAATCTAAATTAGAAAACATTTTAGTGCCAGACAAAATATTTACATCTTGTTAGATACGAGTCAGTCTAGTTACTATTATTATATAAAGGTCCCGAATATCCTACCTGAGTTGCATTGGCATTTTTGTATCAAGTTATTCACTTAAGACAAAAAAGATTCAATATGGAAATATGTATTACGGCATACGAACTGGTATAATTAATACAGCTTTAATTACAGCAGTTATTAAATTGCAATCTTACAATTAAACCGCAAATAGTACCCTAAAATCGGTAATATATGTATGTATGTATATTTCAATGTTGAATGTAATCGAAAAACAATTATATGTTCGGCATGAGTTAAAATTGGATATTATTTGGACCTTATTGGATACTATTTGAGTTTTTCTCAATTTGGTTATCTGCTAGTAGTCTTTAGTAATGGCTTGGAGTCTGGTGTCTCTCCCGGTATACAACAGTAGGCTCACTTCACCACTTCCATCGTAGGACATAAACTTAACTGTTTAATAGAGTGCACTACTCTATTCTGCCTAGCTTTTCGTTGATCACCATCGTAATCCTACGTAAATTTTTAATCTCAGTTAAAAAGAAACAAGTTGACTGTATTTTTTTATTGTCAGTTTATATTTATATATACGATAGGTACCGTAACGTTTTCATTAAATTAACCATCACGTTTTAATAAAATCTTTAATTACGTCTCATTTTCAATGATGTGCAACGAAAGTATTTTCAATCAACGTAATAATTATTCTGAAAATGTGATATCGAATTTGAATAGTTCAAAGTATTTACGGGATATAAATGATTTCTTACCGAGTTGAACCACTGCACTCTATATTTTCAATGAAGTAAACACGGCAACTCATTATAATGTCAAATCTCATACCTCAAGGGGATGATCTGTGAAGGGGTTCAGAATTCGCAGAGCAATTATTTGGTACGGAGTATGGCTAAACAAAAGCCTTGTACCCATGCATCGGTTTCAAAAGGGATATATTGCTAAGTCAAAACGAAATTTATGTCAATAGAAATATGGTAGTATTTACATCCAATGCCATCATCAAAGGAAAAATAATGCTCCGGTAAATCGTGCCTTAATTACTTGAACATACAATTCAATTTCCTTCTATAGAAAGTATTTATTTCAATTAGGTTCAAACGCAATGCCAGTTTATTAATGAATAACGAAATTAGTTAGGAATACTATACACTACGACTTGTAGCTGTATCTGTACCTAAAAAATGTAACGGACGTTGTGAAATAAACAATTCTACAAAGTATTTACGATTGAATACAATGAATGGTTAGATACTTGGATTCTCTACCTTTACTTTCCTTTGTCCGAGATTATTTCAAAAAATAATCTCCAAACAAAATATGTGGAGTATGCCAAAAGCGTATTTCCTAAATTATATAAGTACAGAACTAGCTTGGCGACCGAGATTCCTCAGATTACATTATTTCTAAAAAAAAAGTAACATTACGCCTGTAATCCCTGTAAATACTCCCACGTTCCACCAGTTACTTTATGTCCCATTATGGAAAAGGTGGTGAGCCTATTGCCATACACCGGGCACATATCTTGACTCCGAGCATTATTTCTAAAATTGTTTCCTTCAAAACGGCTGAATGAATACCTCTGGGTGAAGTTCTGCATAAAAAATATTATTGAATAATACACATGATGCACGGTTTATTTAAAAAGTCATAATCAGGGATAGGGCGCGGCGCTCTTTGGGGAGGCTTATGTCCAACAATGGATTGATACAAGCTGATGATGATGGCGATGATGATAACCTATTTTTTAATACCTTACGTAATAAAGCAGCGCTATTTACTTTACAATATTTTACCTTGTTTAAACACCATCGTTATTTTACTCAATAACAGATGGCATTACACAAAATATAAATGAAATAACATTTAAATACATATATGAAAATAAATCATCACGATCATGACATCTGTGTACATAGTCTAATTTTAATAATAAAAAGCTGTCTAAAAACAAAAATTCGTCAAAAGCATTTGTACAATTTCGGAGAAATCAATTACATATATTATGTACTTATTCTCGTTAAGAGTATTGGATATGCAAATTAGAAAAATATAGCTAAAAATTCAACTGGCAACGACATCAGGGTAAAACATTGTGCTAATACGCCGTCTAAATTTTACGAACATAAGGCGAGTTATATCGGTGAAAGAAATCGTCGAGTGCAAAGCGATTGGTGTCGTTGCAATTGATTGAACTGAATTTAAACTGCGTGTATTATGTGGATAGTTTAAATTGCTTAGATATGCATCATAGTTGGTTCGATTCATTTAATAACATATAATTATATTTTACTGTCCATTACTACTCATTACTTCATAGTCATCCCGAGTGTCTTATATCACGCTGTAAATGTATAACTTGAATACGTTGTATCGTTACTACGTCCGAAAACACATTGGAAAACTCGTAAAGGTTCAAAATAAGCCGGGTCGTTCGATATCACAGGAGATTTAGGTCTAAAAATTAATATAAAAATTGCAAATATTTCAAAAATACTTACTTGACTTTTTGTGAACCTCACTTGTTAATGGAAAAATAACCCTGCATGCAACATTTCACACCACAGAAAAACGTAACAGTATGCCTGTAACTTCCGAAGTGCTAGGCAGAGCCAAGGAGTAGTCACTCCCACGTTTCACTAATTACGTTTATGTCCCACCATAGAATACGGGGTATGCCTATGACCATAATCCGGGCACAAACCCAGACTCCGAGCCATCAGTGGAAGTGTTTACTAGAGATTCTAAGTTAAAACAATCTAATAGTAACCGATCCTGGATTTGAACCCAGGACCTCCTGATTAGTTGTCTCGCTTGCGACCACTCGATCAACGAGGAACATACAAAAACACTGTCTTATTTTTATAAAAGTTCCGTTCTATTGTTATTCGATCTTACTTGTTTGTAATTCGATATTATTCAGTTTCACGCTAATGGAATAATGGAAAAACACCGTTCCCGATACAAAGCCCGCGTTGAACGCGTGGGTAGGTCACGTGTTTTCATTGTTCGTTATTATTCTCACCTTGAAACCCGAGTAGATACTCTTTAATATTAACAATGTCTCGGGAACGTTCCCCAGACATACCTAAATATCAAATATTTTCTTAAACGTGCCGAGCAGGTTGACGCCTGTACTGGACGAACCACCCACTGGCCCCCCTCCCCCCTCGTGTCAAATCGAACGCGTGGGGGGGTGACGACGGAATTGTATAGATGTGCGTCTCTAACAATTTTCTATAGTTATATATTCATAATTTCCAGTCACATTTACCTGGCGAGCCCGGGAAAGTTTTTCAGGCGGCGTGTACATAAATAACTAAGTACGTAGGCACGGTACGGTACATTTAGGTATACTTACGTGAAACATAGCGAATTAATAGAAAATTATTGCCTAATTTCAAAACGTAACTATTCCTTTCCCAGTTAAACCCTGTTAAAAAATCCGTTACGTTGCAATACCTAAATAATAAAATTCTTATGTCATTGTTTGAAAAGTTTATAGTTTTTCTTTTTTTTACTGCTTCGTGTGTCGTGTTAGCTGCAAGCGTGATTGCCGATCGAAGCATCCTTGGTTCAAACCAAGGGTCGAGCAATATTGAATTTTTCTTTTATTTTGTAATAGTGGCTCGGAATCTGGATACGTGCCTGGATGTGACCCAAACGTAGCTGGTGATATATGTGAGAATGTACGACACTTTGCAGACGTGATGTTACGTTTTTTGTTCTTATTCATTAATGTTAATTTCTTACGCTATGCACTTGTAGAAAGAATTCAGCCGCGCTTCAAATAAAGTCCTCGTTGAGAGTGACGTAGGTAACAAACGTGGCAAACTTAACAAACGTGACAAACGTAAAAAACGGGACCAACTTCACCGGTAAAACGTGGGAGTGTATTGTACTCCTCTATGTACCTTTTTACAGATTACCGGCGTGATGTTTACGTTTTCTATTCTTTTTTCAAGAATTTTAATATCTTATATTAGGTATTTACTTGTACAAAGATTTCAGTCGTTTTTTATATTATGTCCTTGTTGAGAGTGACGTAGGTAACAAGCGTGACAAACTTAACAAATGTAAAAAGAACCGCTACAAACGTGACAAAAGTGACAAACGTGGCAAACGTGACAAAAGTGACAAACATGACAAACGTGATAAACGTGACAAACATGACTGGTAAAACGTGGGAATGTACTATACTCCTTTGCCTACCTCTTATTGTTATGTAGATACTTGTTAGAGAGATATTTTCATGACTACTAAAATACTGGAACTTAGATATATTAGACTTAGACATTAGAAGATTGTAAGAACTACATATAAACTGCACGATACGATATATAACGACGATTCTAGTTCGGAATAGTATTTTAGTGGTACATTTAGTGGTACCTCTCATACCTTATCGAAAGAGTCAATAATAATGTATCAAAATTTAACTCTTGTCCTATTACGAGCGTATGCGGCACAAATTTACCATCCAACACTCAACAATATATAAATAATAGGTACATTTAATTATTATGTACAAGATACCCTCTTTCAGGATTTTTCTAAATTTCACAATTATTTAAATGCTACTATTTCTAACTCGGGCGTGGGTTAACAGCGGAGTTAAAAGTCTCAGAAACGGATGGTTATACGGAAACATTGATGAATTTGTTAGAAACACTTCTGTAAGAACAAGGATATTTTGCACTTAGCACTCCCTGCCTCACCATCAAGGGACCTGAGGAATGATATTATTATAATAAAAAAGAATTTCCTAGATACGTGTCAAAATGGAAATTTCTAGATAGGTAAACGTGTAAAGGGACCGAAGTGGCTTAATTAAGCATTGCCAAACATCAAAACAAAATCATCTATTTTAGATATTTGATACAGGGGTAGGTAATTGGTCATAATAAACGTAAGTAGAACTAATTTCGGTAGCCAGACGGCGGGCGGTTGCCACGGCAGCCGACAAAGGGTATTTCATCGATGTTGGTATCATGTGTGTCCGTACTGGGCGTGTACCACACAGATGATCGATACCAGGGCTATGGAACCCCCTTCCGCCGCCGGTGTTGACGACTATATTTGCGACAGACAAGTTACCTATAGATTTGTCCGTGACATCGAGGGGAAATTAATTCGCTGTAGTGCCAGACGTTCACCGTAACTACGCATAATATTTCTATAAGATGACAAGGGTGAATCAATTTACGATTAATTTGTTAGTCGCTTCCCGTATCACAGTAATATAAATTTTATATAAATCAAAGGATCGCTAGAGGAAATATTTCCTAGAATATAACTACGGTAATTACGGAATGTAGGCAGAGAATAATGTTCGCTGAACTGTATTTTAAATAAATACCTTCTCAGTTATTTGTATCTATAGACGAAGAGCATGTTCATGTTTCGTAGCAAAATACGTCATTCACTTCATACAATACTGACGAAGATATTTATAACAAAATCATCTCATACTGGGAATTTAATCCTCTTAATTTCTACGTATCTATTCAATTCAGTCAGACACCCTTTTGAAAATTAAACTTTTCGTGCCTCGTAATAATGAGTAGATACCTACCCTCCTTTGTTGGAAAATCCTTTGTCGGAATCTTGTTAAATAGGTTTTACTCATATAATTATAATACTATTTTGGGATGAAATGGGTTCTCAATATTATTAATGTGCATAGGAACAAAATTATCAGGAATCTAGAGAGAATAATCATAGTATAACGCAAATCGTATACCTAATTATGATGATAGCTTACATTATCACAAAATAACTTCTTATATGATAGTAATAATTCTCGTTATTAAAATCTACATATTTTAATTAGATCCAGATGCAAATTATAATTATTAACGCGATGCACAGCGATTGTTCATCATTTGTGTACGCTGACGTTTCCGCTTTCAATGATGGAATTATTGAATTCAAGATTGCTGCCTCGCTATCAACAATACAACGCTCCGCCACACAAAGTTAACGGTCACTTGTCATTTTTCACGTTGAATCGGTTCCCCGAGCCATCATCTAACATACGTTAATTATGAAATTTCTAATGTAACGACATTATACAATAGTTTCAATAATAATCAAATAAAAATGATAAAACTTTCAAATAAGAAAATACGTTTAGGTACTAATATCCCAAAGATGACTAGCACAAGGAAAACATTTAAAACAAAAATTTATTAGGTACTGAACTTATGCAACATTTACAATCTCTCATTACTAGGTACCACTACTATTAATCATATGATCAGTCTTTACTTTATCATTTGGTTTTACTGATTTATTTACTGTAATACTTTGGGCGATCAAGCTTGACAATTCAAATTTCATTAGAATTTAAATATAAGTACTTATAAGTGATATAAAAACGGAATATTCGTATTCGCATTCGCGAATGTCGGTAGTGGATATTTGCATTCGCATTCTCGAATGTTCAATATTTGACATTCGTTACATCACTAGTACCTACATAGTCATTATAACAACTATATTTTTGTCAACAATTTCGGACTTTTCATAAGAGTTATAGTATTCTAATATTTAACACTAGCAGTGCACGTGACTTCGTCTGCGTGGAATTTAAAAATTCAGATATGTATATTATGTAAATGTTATAATATATTTTTTTTGATACGTCGAGATCAACTAAAAGCATTCTATGAAATTCTACCTCCAATGGGATTTAAAATCTCTCCCTCTTCGACCGCAACGTGTCAAAAAAAGTAATCCTACCAAATCAGACGCACAGTTTTGGAGATATCGTGATGAGTGTATGTACACAGGAATACTCTTGTACGTATATACATTAACCCCTATTTTATTCCCTGAAGGGTAGAATTTAAAATAACATCAAACACTTCTATTTGTTGTCAAACATATTCTTTTTGTTTATTGAGGGATTAAATCCAAAAAATCAGTCGTTAATCAACAAAGAATCATACATTACAAACTATTTCGTTCAATTTATTTCATTGTATCATTGTAGTAAACAGCGCAACCTATGGGAAACATGTTGAATTAAAATTGGTAAGTAAATCCGTATAAATTTGAAGGGCTCCGGTTAAGCAATAAAAACAATGAGTGTCACAACGTGAATTTTCAATAACAGAGGACAGTGAAGCAATATGAAATTATAATGTTAATACAAGAACTAGAAGCTTATGCAAATTAAACTAGTTAATTAATAGTAATTGAGGTACAGTTGTATAAAAATATATGAGTTAAGCTTTTAAAAGTTACCCTTGTGTCTTACTTGTAAAGAAAATAGCGCCAACTATGGAACATACTATGAATCAAAATAGGAATGTAAAGAAAACAGCGCCATCTATGGAACATACTATGAATCAAAATAGGATTGTAAGAAACGAAACAGTTTTGAGGTCTACCGCTAGAGTACCTAATAAGAATATACTGTACCGATATGAATAGCACCTATCAATTTAAGTCATGGTTTTAAAGTTTTATTCATTTACATTTTTAATATGGATATTCCATAATGATTATTAATACTGATCATTATATGAATTTACAATGATGTAATTAAAGGTATATAGATAGATTTAAATATAGATTCTAAGTAGCAGGGAAGCCCTCACATATCTAGTTAGTGTAGAAAACTTAGTTTTGCAGCTTATGCTGTGAAGAAAATTAGATAACTTACTGATTAAACCACTGCTAGGCTCGTTTACTTTAGTTACTTTCACTGTACAATGTCATAATTATGGTATTTTACTGTAGTGTAAGGCTGCAAGTATCGACGCCATTCTTTCTATAACATTCAGAAAAGTTATGCAAGTAAAGTTAAATTAGTGTCGTTACGATAGATTTAAAAGCCAGACTTACCGAATCCAGCAATAAGTATTTGGAATCTGAAAAGTGTCTTAAAGATTTTATGTTGAAGTTGAAGGATTTCCATTGTAAATACTCCAATGTATTAAAAAGTAGGCTTACAACAATAAATATTCTGACATATCCTGTCATGGTGAAACATTCTACGGATGATCAACCCAGACAGAGTGCTTGTAAAAAACTATTTTTTTCAGATAGGATAGGGATAGGCTTTGGTTCAATTTTAATTAATTGTGTGAAGCAAAAGGTCACCAACATGGTCTACCCAGGGGCTTCATTCAATTGCATTATAGACAGAATAGAGGCTGGGTGCTACGATAAGTACACCACAACAGTTATCATGATAGGAAACCACATAAAAATAACCCACAAGGATATTGAGAGATTGAGAAATGTGTATTGATGTGTAACTGTATTGTTAAATTTATATTGCAAGCATAAGTACAGATTCATTTTATGTGCCCTTCCTTATTGCTCAAATTTATACAAAGAGCAAAATACCAAAATGTACAATATTAATATGTGTGTATATATGTAATTTGACATGTTGTCATAATGACATAATTTTTTACTTTTACTTAAATAAATTTATTTATAATTTAAAATTGACTTATGATTCTATGTACTTACCTGTTAAAGAAATTGAAAAATGGACTTGCTACTTTGGTAGCTTACAATATTAAGGATTCAGTTATTGACATTATAACACAGTCCCTATACAGACACCTGTTAGTAGTATTACTAATAATACTTACTTCTGTTTTAAATTAGAGTTTGACAAGATACTTTTACCACATAATACTTTAAATAATTATACCTACACTATCTGCCTCGGCGAACTCCATACCGCATTTTCAAACTTTTTCCTTTTTCCTTTTTTCAAAAACCTATCCCAGACAAAGATACTAAAGACATCAG
>DWDW01001098.1:0-12409 GCA_018245635.1 Mimoniades versicolor eupheme
GTTTCACCGGTTACGTTTACGTCCCACTATGGAATAGGTGGTGAGCCCATTGCCATACATCGGGCACTTATCCAGACTTCGAACCACTACTAGAAAATCTAAATTAGAAAATTTTGTAGTGTTACACCCGGGATTCGAACCCGGGACCTCCCGATCGGCAGTCGCACTTGCAACAAACATGACCAACGAGGCAGTCTTTACTTTATTAGCAACATAATAATCAATACTCACTAATGATAAATGTGAATTCTATAAAAGTATACGTTGAAACGAAAAGAAATCTTTGAATCCTTTTTAAAAACATTTCGTGTACGGAAGATTGTGTGATTTGGCATCGTTAAACTGTTGATAGAAATAGATTAAATAAAATTATACATTCACTATTTACGCTCATATATTCAATGTCAGATGTAAGACGCGTAATTGTCTGTGTCCGGACAATAGCATGGAATAATATTTTTTTAAATATCTATAAGTACTCTTTGGCATAATAACCTCAATACCGTTCATGTTTAAAATAAAAAAAAAACAAAAATTTCACGCACTATTGGGCCTAATATTAATTAATTAACACTAGGCTGCCTGCTGAATCATTACATCTGTACTCGGCTGTATTTAAATACTCTAAGGATAAGAGACAACTATTTAATAAGAAGTTTTTTATTATCTATGCCCGTCGTCTTTTAGATACGAAAATACACATAAGATATATTTATTGGACGGATAAAAGTCGTTACGTCTCTGAAAATTCTGCGAAGACATTTGGGCTACTGCTGTTAGCATTAAATTGGGTCACATCTACTAAAAAATATTCATAATTTTGATGGCCATTTCAAATACTTTTGACCAATGGTCAATATCCTTCTCACATCGTTAACAGTTAAGAGTTCACAGCTACGATTCAATTTGAAACATTTTCCATTTTATTTACATCAAGAATGAATTATCTGGAACTAAACAAAACAGGACATCAGACCAGAATTACCAAACGTTCCGTTTCAGTTACGATAGAGAGTAATAAAACAAATAAAAATGTGATACAATGTCTTAAACAACTTCAAATACATACGTCCAATTGATCTTAAATATGGTCACAACGTTTATACAAATATAGATATATCGTGGCCCCATAAAAAATCGACGAGCAAACCATAATTACAACGGTATCATGGAAGATAGTAAAATATAACATATTAAATCAGAGTTAACTTAGAATTAACATAGAGTAAAATCTGAAAAAATCATTGTAGCTGATTAACTCTCCCGTAGTGTTAAGCTGTTAAGTGTATTTTCGAGAGCGGTTTCCTCGTTACTCATTCACTTGCTCCTTTGATTGAGCTACTGTTGAACTGTTCAATAGCTCGTTACATTCCAAATTTAAATGATTATTCGAATTTCAAAAGGGATCGTACAAAAAAGTTTTGCGCTAAATGTAACGGTCACTATTACACTTTAGTGTTTGAAGAATGTTTTAGTTTTGCATACATGTACAAGTAAATACATCATAGCTACATATGGAGTAGGCAGAGACCACTGAGTACTAAACATCTGTTACCCTACACTCGTCATACAGGTTGATTTCGAACGCTTAGATTGAACCAGACTTTATAAATTTCTGTTGTGTCAACACAAAAAGGTAATTATTGAACAAAGACAAAGCTGTTTTTTTTCTTGCGAACAAATCTATTTCACTCTGCGTCGTGCATGGAATAGTTTATGTAAGTGTAGTAGATATGCAAGTAACATTATGATAATATTTCGATGATACTAAGTGGGAATGGTAAAATATACAATGTATAATTAAGTATTGTTTAATGTTATTCTAATAGAAGTGGTAAACACATGCAAACCATGATAAGGCCTCCTGAAAATACCTATAACTATAATTTGAGAAATCAGGCAAGAATTTGGGAGTTAGCGAATCAGGCGTTTTCATAACAGATTTATATAGTGGCTACATACTACATATGTATAACAAAGGAAACACTATTTCCAAGAAATGAATTACAATCAATCAATCAATGAATGTAATATTGCAATTAATATGTATATAATATTATAATTAATATTAGTATCAATCAATGTGTGTAATATATGCATAACATTTTTGTATGTATCTTATGTTATTATGGGAACTATTAGAGTGCCTACCTCTAAAGCTAACACTCTCATCACCCAGGGTTGATTGCGAGACATTTCCATTAGTCATTAAACTCTCATTTACCCCTGAGTTTCAAGGTAATACACAAGAATAAATAAATAATATTATATGTTTATGTGTCTTCATTTATATAAAGAGTGCTGCAGTAAATGTTAAGAATGGCCAGTAAAAGATCAATAGAGGCAATTTAGAGAACGGTAAAACTGGTGCGAAATATGTTTGGTACTCCAGTAATTGGTAATTACCGGTAATGGACAGATTTATTTGCTGCTCTCGTATCCTGCACGCACGTGGTTTTACGTTTGCGTTTAAGAATGATTATGGGTATAACTCCTCAAGGGAGATCCTACATCCAGCTGTGGACTTCATTAGGTTAATGATAATCAGGAGGAGATTTAGGAATGATTGCGTGATTTATACATGAGTACTATATCAATATATGGAACTTTATTATACGTTACTGAAGTAGCCAACGGAGATGTCTTGTATATAGGTTCAAATATCATATATTGATCACTTAAGCCATGCTTAATTTAGTTAAATTCACACCAGATCTTAGTGAAATTCACTAACTACAGAGAGTCACAACAGTACAACTAGAATGTGTTCGTCCCGAGATATTTATTTATTTACTTTTACTGCGCTCAGCTAGTTTTTTTACATATTTTCCATATTATTTTAATACTATTGTTTGATAGATTTGATACATTTTTTACTTCTTTTATTGCAAAACGTTGTATGTCACATCAACGTAACATCACGCTTGTAATCCTCAAAGAGCGAGGCAGAAGAGAGTAGCACACTCCCAAGCTGCACCAGTTACATTAACGTCCCACTATGGAATAGATAATGAGCCTATTGCCATACACCGGGCACATATCCAGACTCCGAACCACTACTAAAAATCTAAATCAGAAAAATATAGTAGTGCCCAACCCGGGATTTAAACACAGGACCTTAAATCAGCATTCGCTTTTGCAACCAACAAAACCAACGAGGCAGTCTGAACCATCCATATAACACAGTGAATAGAGTTCTTTTTAAAACAGGCTTTGTTCATGAAATATCATTTATGCGTTGTTTGTCTTAAAAAAAAAAAAAAAAGTAACGTCACGCCTGTAATCCCCGAAGAGGTAGGCAGAGGAATGTTGAACTTCTTGTTGTTTGTCTTTATATTGCTAATTACCTTTCTAATTAAAAGTAACCGGTGAAACGTGGGAATGTTCTACATTCCTCTGCCTACCTCTTCGGGGATTACAGGCGTGATGTTACTTACCTTTCTAATAATTATATTCCAGTACTAGTTATTTAAAGCTTAGCATTAAGTTCACTTCATATCGGAGCTCCAATAGTCACTTCGCTGTCAGTGTAATGGAAAGTGACTCTAGCCGAATTCGTTCGGATAGCGTGCTTGAATTCATTTAGGTAATTTATTTCTTGGCACTACGCCACAACTACGAATACTGTATAAATATAAGACATTTTTATAAAACGAATTTTCAATACAGCCACAAAACACGACAATATTCATGTAGTTTAATTATTTTGTAAAAATAAACCTAGGGCTTAGGTGAGTAGGAACAACTAAAATAATTGAAAGTACAAAAAACAAATAATTGAAAGTAATTAATGAGATCGCTTTTAAAATAAAATTTCTCATTGGTGTACTTATTAGTGTTTGTTAAAAATTGTTGGAGACATTTTAATTATAATTTTAGATGTTAAAGTTGGCGATGTCAATTTAAAGACTCATTTAACGCTTTTTTTATAAAAGTAGTCACTTTTTATGAACACAATTTTAGATTTTATGAAAAGCTAAGCTAACCTAACTATCACACTCTCTTTACGCTTAGCTCTCTTTGTAAATGTTTTAGCAATATGTCTGTATTTCCCCAAAGAGACAAGCAGCGGAGTGTAGTATCAGTTGCTCATAGTCACACACTGGGCACAAATTCTGTCAAAACCCAATAATACAAATAAGGTTTTAATTTACCCAATTGAAACTGGTGGTAACTGTGAGCACACAATTTCACACACTTGCCAAGCCAGATGTCTTTTTGTATCGACAACTTAGCGTGCTATAGTTACCGGGTGTCTGGATCAGATAAAAATCATTAATCATATTTATCTCGGGCCCTTCGCGCATGAATTATTTTGTCACTATAAATTTAAGATTGTTGTACATTGACTAATAAAAATATTTTGTAGTAATTTAAACAATACGTAACATAACGCCTGTTATCCCCGAGGAGTGAAACAGAGGAATGTACCTATTACACTTCCACCTTTCACCACTTACGGTAACGTCCCACTATGGAATAGGTCGTGAGCCTATTGCCATACACCTAGCCCATATCCACTACCAGAAAATCTAAATTAGAAAGATCCAGTAGTGCCCGACGTGGGATTTGAACCGTCCTGGGTTCAAATCCCGGGTCGGGCACTCTCGATCGGTAGTCGCGGTTGCAACAAACACGACCAATGAGACAGACAGTATGTGTAATTAAACATTATTTGAACAAACTTATTCAACATTGTTTATCTCCGTATTGGTATGATAGTTGAATTAAAAAAACCTTTTTATTTCTGGCAACACGGAATTATTCAACGCGTTACATGATCGCGTGCCCGTTGGGAAGACTCAATCGTTGTAGAATACACAAGAGGTGAACAAAAGAGCATTGCGAAAAATGTTAACATAATAAAATATTTGTTAAATAAACCATATGTTGTGTTATTCTGGGTCGCGGATCGTAATCGAAAATTGTTGTTAATATAATATGTACATTACGTTACAACTATAAATAGATTTGAATATTATCTGAAAAGTAACCGTTCTATATTAAGTTAATTATATCGCTGATACAATATAAGGCAATCCTTGAATACCTACGTAACCAGAGAAATGTAGTACTCTTTCACGTTTCACCAGTTACGTTTACGTCCCATCATGGAATAGGTGGTGAGTCTATTGCCATACACCGGGCACAATTCCCGACTTCGAGCCACTACTGGTAATTTTAACAAGAGATTCTAAATAGAAAAAGTTGGTAGCTCCCCACGCCGGATTTGAACCCTGAACTTCCCGATCGGCATTCGCGCTCGCAACTATTCCACCAACGGGGCTGTCAAAAGTTTAATAATACGCGAGACTAAGATCTAACTAATATACAAAAACTAACCACAACTGATAACACGTTTTAATTATAATTTTGCAAGACAATGAATCACTTTAATTTGCTTGGCCTAGTTTTCTTTTGTTTAAAACTAAGTTATGCTTTCATTCTAATTATTCTTGTTATGTTCACTTTGTACATTTAATCATCGCAGAGCTCGTACTTTCAGTAGTTAGAAAGTACGATTTGAATAGGAAGGCGACAAATGAATGTTGTAAACAAATTTTCCATGCAATTTTTATTAAATAAAAGTTGTCAAACTGTAGTTGTAAAATTATAGGTTACCCTAAATTTATAGTTACAATTGTGTTGTGGATTGTCCGCATATTATAGACGAAAATAATATAAATAATATAATAAAGAAAACATATAATAAAGAAAATAATATAATAAAGAAAATATGATATGAATGAAATTTTTATAGCACCAAGACTAACTATTCCCACAGACTCAAAATCATTTCTCTCAAATCGATTTGTTCGTGTTCTCCAGCTGACCTGAGTTCTACTACGAGTAGATTGTAGCCCACACCCTGTACGGATGTACAAGCCAAGTCGTTTCTTATATATTCGGCGTTGCTATAGTAACTAGAAATTTAATAGACGACCTACTCATGTATCTAAATACATGCATTGTAAATATTTTTTTACACTTTATCCATAGCCAGACACGGAATAAATATTCGTGTTAATCACACAAATATTTTTCCTAGGCGAGGATCGAACCAACAACTCTCAACTCAACTAAATAAAATCAATTAACAAGATTTCATGTGGTGACCCTATTGTGGCGGGCACATATCCAAACTCCGAGCCACTATTAGAAAAATCCCATAATGGCCTACCCGGAATTTGAACACGGCCTCTCGAAAGACAGTCGCGCTTGCGACCAACACGACCAACGAGGCAGTCATTATAATAACAGTAGCTATATGTAGCAAACATCTATATTCAATGTCAGCACTTTTCTCAAGTTACAGGTTATTCGCGCCACTACACTGAATAAGTAAGGACGGCGAATATAGCACGATATCCACCTATTTCCGACTGGAAATAAAAATACAAACTTCAGAAGCAGGCGACGGGGTGTTATTTCATTTCTATCAGTGATATTTATGTGCTCGACACTTAGGGAATACTTTAGGAATAACGACGTATGGATGTAACATATAACACGCCTGTATTTCCCCGAAGAGGTAAGCAGAGGAGTGTAATTCTGACACTTGTCAGCAGTTATGTTACACACCGGGCACAAATCCAGACTTCGAGCCATTATTAGGAATTTCAACATAGAAAAATCTACCGACCAGGAATGGAATCTCGGATGAAATCTATGTTTAGGTACATCTCGCTTCTGTTTATCTATTATAAATATAATTTTGAAGATTAATATTTTAAATACCTTTACAACAATTTCCCAGTGGTATATACAATTTACATAGAATTGCCAACTAAATACAGAATTCGCTGTGTAAGTACATACTTATAACTATGCTTAAACGCTTATTTCATAACCTCTCCTTTATTCGAGCACGTTTCACGTATGAACTAGATACTCGTATATAAAAAAACAAGGTAATAAAAGTTTGCAAATATGTACATATTTGTAACGTGTCAAGTCCCAGTGGTAATTTTACGAGTATATTTTAACATTCAGTGCCAACAACGTAGCAACATCGCAATGTATCTAATAGTATTACGGAGTTATGAATTTTATATCAACTGCAAGCATTATTAGTTTACGACGACTTAAAATATTCAGGTAGGGAAACGTTTATAGAAATTTCAGATAATTTCAGACACCTACCTAGCTGCTACAAATTTTATCATTATGAATACAATAAATGTTAAAGTATTTCTGTACGTCTGTTACGTTTAAAGGGATGTACTTACTTCTCACATGTTGAAATAATGACCGATGAAAGAATTACAAATATAAAAGATATAAAATGAAAATTGTAATGAATTCTTGATTAAGTAGGCCAGGTACTAGCTGATAAGGCAATCAGAAGTTTCTGAAACTAGCGTACATGTGTAAAGAGAGTAATGAATCTGGAAGAAGGGTAGCAGGTATTTAAGGACCAATATAATTGATACTGCTAAATAATAGTAAAATATTTAGGCTATTCACACACAGCCATCTAATCTCAACCTCGACAATGCTTATAATAATTACTGTATTTACAATTTTAATAAGACAAATTTGTAAATACATACAATTAAACTGGTGATCGTGGGAATGTACTACATTACTCTGCCTACTTCTTCGGGGATTACAGGCGTGATGTTATTTTTTTTACATACAAATAATAACAAAGTTTTATCCGAGACACAGGAGAAATACTCGCTCTCGTCACACAAATATCAATACTGGATAGAAATCAAACCTATAACTCCTGTGTCAACAGGCAGGTTCTGTAACTGCTGGATAAAAGGGATGGGCAACTAAATATTTACGACAACGGCGAACTCCGAGTTTTCTAAAGCAAACATTTTAAACAATTTAAAATCATGCTTATAAAGCGTGAAACGGACAATCAATTGTCAACTTTCTGTGGCCGCAAACTAACAGACTGTGTAACATAAATTATGTGGATAATTTCTTCAAAAAACATCAACCCTTGCAAGCAACAATAAAAAGATTGGCCTAACGATACACCTAACCTTGATAACATTTTTTATTGGCAAATATACTCGTATCTTACTTGAGACATAAACAAGAAGGATTGATCACCAAATATTGCCTTAAATCCTTCCAAGCGTTGTTATCATTGTCGACAATATATTGCCACTGCTAAAAAAATCTTTTACATATCATTTCCACCCGTCGATTTTTTTATCGTAAATGAATAAAAACGTAACATCCGCCTGTAAGCCCCAAAAAAGTAGGCAGAGGAGTCTATTATACTCTCACGTTTCATCAGAAAATACGTTGTAAATAATAGTTCATTTGTTACTACGAGTAATTAGGTATATCTCATAAATAATGTCATTTGACTTAGGCCCAATACGATATTACCTGCTTATTTGACAAACAGACAACTTTTTAAATCCCTAAAGACCTGTAGATAAACCTGCATACAACACACAGAACTGCCGTTTTGCTAGAATAGAATTGGCAATCAGGTCAGGGAAGTTGACAAAAATAGGGCTTCAGTACGTCCAACAGTTATTAATGACTGGCATCGTCCAATCGCCTCGCTAATTGCTTTTTCTGTTAAGGTGCACTTGCGAAAAGGAAGTGAATAATTATTTATAACACCTGGCAAACTACAGTGTACTTTTGCGTATAAAAACTTTGCTACCATTCGATGTGAAAATCACATGGACTAAAACATTTTGAAGTTGTTTTTTTTTTGAGAATTTTTTATGATGATTTTTATTTTTATATCGTGGCTCGAAGTCTAAAATGCCCGGTATACGGGAATAGATTCACCACCTATTCTACAGTGGGACGTAAATGTAACTAGTGAAACGTGGGAGTACTACACTCCTCTGCTTAACTCTTCGGCGATTATATGCGTGATGTTACCTTATGTTACGTTAATAAAATTATTTTTAAGCAAATGTCTTCCTTTTCCTACGACATCGAACGACGGAAGCGAAGTACATAAAGCTTTTTTAGTTTCATACGAAAATTACTTTTTATGTTCGTCATGCTATAATATTTTGCTAATATTAAACATTTACATGGAAACAAAATAAGCAATATTCGTAGGCATTTATTTTGTTTTCGGGAACAAAATATTACATGCAGTGACCATGTTTATTTATATATATTTCCTTTCAAATGATTCGTTGAATATTTTGAATACTCGGTACCAAATAACATCAAGATTAGCGTACAAATTAGGTAACATTAACTGTAAATGCCTTTTAGTACCTACTTACAGCTTCTAATACAAATGAACGTGACATTTCTTAAAACCGAAATTTATATCCAAAAAGAAAGTCCCCCAAGATAGCGGTGAAAAAAATGACATCTTTCATCTTTCAAGCGATTGAAATATTGAATTCGGGATTATCAACCCCGCATTCGTAATCAGCTCCCATCCCCCACCAACCCCTGTTCTCTATAAAGCTAATAGACGACGACATAACATCTCGTAACACAGCACCTACTAGTAACGTAAATAAGAAATAAGGTGACATTTAGCGTGACAGAAGTCAGCAGGTCCCCTGTGAGTTTGAGGTGTATACGTTGACAACGCGCAAAGAAAATAAATACTTGTGACAAACACTTCAAGGTTTTTGTCTTTGTTCTCCGAATATTGTGCCTCTCAACGCAAACACATTTTGTTATAGACAAGAAATCGCGCGTTTCCCCCAAGGGCTGCACTGAGGAATACACTACTACCGATTTTCAACAGTTGTGTTTTAGGCCACTTGTAATAGGTAAACCTGCTGCCATATAATGGGCCAATGGTTTGTTACAGAATCATACATACATATCTTCACGCCAGGTCCCTTACGGTAGGCGGAGAGCACCGAGTGCCAATAACTTTATCCTCAGAGACCTGCTACGCTTTTTCTACATTCCTCACTCTCTTCGTACATGCACGCCGGTTTCGGAGACTTCTGACTCCCCATTCAGCCAGTATCATATTATGATAATACGTTATTGTATTCGTATAGTTTGCATATGAACAGTCATGCATTATTCCCAACCATTTAATAGTTTGATCTCCTGCGTCTCTATTAATTGTCATATCTACTTGCAGTCTTTTTTTATTTATTAGACATTATTCACGTGACTTTCATCGTTACCTATTAAACGTTCCAGTTATATTGATTGATCCAGTTTAAATTATATTTTAGCCTGCCACTCCAACTGCCTTGAGTTCGATACCAGCGCTCACAATTATATAATATTATATGCACTTTAAGTTTAAATATTACTGGCTGTAAACTTGAACGAAAACGTTGTGACGAAAGGTGAAACACCATAGCGTCACCTACAGCTTGTGAAGAATCCCAAACTGCTTGTCACCCGCGTGGCAGACTATGATCTTACTAATTCTTATTTTGAGAGGACAGAAATGTCCAATAGTTGAATTGTAAAAAGGTTGGTGATGGTGAAGTTCCCATTCTAGGACACCCGTTTTCAATAAAACGGGTAATCTAGATAAAGTTATTGAATGTTGAAGGATAACCCGTAACAGTAAGAGTCGGGTTAGGTATTAGGAACACGGTATTTCTAAGGTAGAAACTTGAAATTCCCAATCTGAATTCGCGCCCATTGGAGAATTTGGAAAGAACAAAATTGAAGAGAAGTAACTACTGCACGCCTCTGCCTACTCCTCGCAGAAAATACAGGCGTTATGTTACATCACGATTAAATGATTACTTGTTAATATTTATCGTTGTTTTGTCGTATAGCAATCAGTTTCAACGCGAATTAACACATGGCAGGATATCCTGGATAAGGTTGTGTAAGTATATATAATATATATTTTCCGTATTGGATTTATAAAGAAAATGTCGAAATGGAATTGTAATATATTTTTCGACATACATACAAATAAATAACCAAAAACAATGTGAATGTGCAGGTCGTCATAGATTGAGTTATTGCGTATGACAGAACAATCTGACTGATCCATCACCGCACAGCCAAAAGCAGACCCAGAAGCAATTAATTTGGCACAAAGGTTCCTTACATGAATTAAGAGACCGCTAGGTAAGAAATTTTGTAAATTTCACCCATAAAAGGATAAAATAGAGGGATTGCAAGATGATATGCAATTTCATGCGGTTAGGAAGTTGTTCATCTCAAATTTTGTAATCGCGCTCTCGGTTAACAAAGAAACTTAATGTGTTTTTTGATTATGGATATTTTACCCGTAACGGGTAAACTAGAGGTTGAAACTTAATATGGGATTTACTAGGTTTGTAAGATACGTGAAGTTTTACATTTAAAGTCTTGGTTACGAAAATTAGAATGTATTGTAATAGCGACTAATGCGGGAACGAATCCGAGGGAAAAACGTAGTTATAATTTCTATAATAACGCTCGAGTGACCACACACGTCGCTATAATATATATATGTATGTCTTTCTTACGACACAAAAACACGTGAACAGGTAGAACAAGATATATCTCTATGTTTCCCGTAACGTGGGCGCGACGTACACACATACAACTCAATAAACACGTGGATTCAGAACAAACAATAAATTCACTATCGAAATATCAGTCAAAATGTTTTCCCTGTTTTCCTCCAAAATCCCAATTCAAATATATTAAGGCAAAGGGTAAAAAGGCTTTTTCTAGGCATGTCGTTATTTACATCCATCTAGATACGTTTCATGATGCTGTTAAACGTTAGTATGTCATTATCTATATACAAATAAAGAGGTGAGTTTGTATGTTACATGTTTGAAATTACTGATCCGATTTAAAAAATTCTTTCACCAATGGTACGTTATAACCGAGTGACATAGGTACGTTACATTTTATTTAAAAAAACAAATGGTGATACCTACTAAAACTCCCATAATATAACTTATAGTGGAAATAAAAATACCTTAAAAATTCCTTACATAGAATTGATCCTTGAATTAGGATTGCAGGATTTATACATTGTGAACAATTCAATAATCCTGCAATCCTGATTCCACCATTTTTTTTAATCTTAATTGCACCCGTACGACGCGGCCGCGGGAATCTAGTAATGTAATAAATAAAAACTCTGCCACGATTCGAAGCTGGAATTCCGAGATATGTTCTTTGCTGTGCCAAATGGGTCGTTAAACCGTCTATGTGTAAATGATTTATCTTTGTCACTATTCGGTAAGAACATACATATTTGTACTCGTATCAGAAAACCGAGCAAAGTGGAATGAACTGAGACACACCACCACAAACCACTTCAAGAGGCACGATTTTCAGTGATGAAATGTGACACAGAAGAATAAAATTTGTGCATGTAGCTTCTGTTTATCCATATACATTTAATTCAGGATTGATATTAAAAATTGTAATCTTCACACCAATATAATATAAAAGTAATATAAAGCACATATTTCTCCGAAGGGTTAGGGTCAGTGCCATACATAGAATTTATAACGGC
>DWDW01001099.1:0-12405 GCA_018245635.1 Mimoniades versicolor eupheme
ATCACTTTTCCCAAAGAGTAGACATATTTAGTGAAATCATAAACGGTAAAGTACATTTTAATATATATTTATGCCTTAGAACAACCAATAGTAAATACAGACACATACTTTCACGCCGGGTCCCTTACGAGGTAAGCAGAGAACACGAAGTGCCAAATATATCCATCCTTACAGACGTTTCTAGTACATTCATCACTCTCTTCACACATGCACCGGTTTTGGAGACTTTGACTGCTGCGTTGCCAGTATCTGACCCGTTTCATCAAGATAGGTGGGTTTTGGCTTCCTTCGACAACTGCGTATAATAATATTCGCATAGTATATCTGTTTTAGCACCCTTTCATCAGTCATTCTCTCAACATTTCTGAACCATGGGAGCATGCTCTATAATAAACATATATAATTAATATTTTTGAGAAAGTAAATATACTACATAATGTTTATTTTATAGATATAGCGCCATCTTTCGGATATCACATAAAACTACACTTTATGATTGCTCCTAATTATTCTTGATCGATATCTCTAGAAACATTCAAGACATCTACGAGCCGAACCGAGACCGATTGTGATCGTCCGATCTCACGGTGGCATTTCTATTTCGATTCCTTTGAGTAATTATCCAATAGGGTTGCTCGTTATCATTATTATGTTTGGCTATTTATAATGCTGTTTGGATAATAATGACAGTGTATTATATAAAAAATTCTACAGTGATTGAAATTAACAGGATGGTTTAATAGTTCTGTTTTGTATATATTTTGTTATTTCGAAGTAATTCACCATAATGTTGTGTTTTCCGCTAATACTTGAATTATTTTGTTAAAATACCACGTTACAAATGACAGATTTGTTAATCTGCTTCAAGACAATTTGGCGATTTTTTCTGCCCTCACAATTACATGAAATATTTAATTGCTACGAAGCATCCTCTATCCGATGTTCTATACCCTGCCATCCGTTTCTAACAAACTCAGGCGGTTATCCCTGACAGCCCTCGTTGGTACCAACCCTGATGATATCCGTGAAATATCGATCTGTGCCCGATTAGATCAAGTTATGCCGCTGGGCTATAGACGTCTAATTTGATACGGCAGCTGGTTCGTTGCTTAATTAATAATAATTCCTATAATACGTATTATGTGCGTACGACATATTTGTCAGGAGGCGACAAGCGCTCAATGGATGTGGTCAACCCTTATTCAAATCATCATGTAGACATTTTTTTGATTTCAAATGTTTATTTTGCACAAAATATCAAAACGTATTTTAGATTGGCACTAATATTTTTCCGGCTATATACGATATTGCCTGCCTGCAATATCGACTGCCCCAATGCTTTTTTTGGGCGTTTAATTCTCGTGCCGTATCTATCTACAAATGCGGTTTACAATATTAATATTTCGTATTTAAGTCATTATCCTTATCCTTATCCTTATCATTATCATTATCCTTATCCTCACCAACCTGCCAATATTCAGTGAATATTTCTCGACATAGGCAATATTCATTCGCACTATCAATATTACAAACAACCAACCCGCGATGACCCGCGTTGTGAACTATGATCTCAGCCCTCCTCATTCTAAAATACCTACCTCCAACAGTGGAACGATAAGAAGAATGATGAAGATGATTATCAACATTTTGAAACTGAAAAACGTTTTTTGGTAATATTTCATCTTTTCCAACAATAAAACATCTAGAGTTTTCTTTCTTGCACGTAAAATGAAAAAAGTTGGAGTATAAATTGATGCTATCTTCAATTAAAGTTCCGGACCACGGCGTCAGTTTCGCATCCATTCATTACTTACTGAGTTGTGATCATAAATCCCACAAGTGGTTTATTTATCACTTTAAAACCATTACCACTTCCCATGGCATACTTACAGGTAGGTACTGGATCATTTTGTCTTAATACTACAAGTACAATGCCATTAAATTTTTCACCGCTTCAATCGGAGTTCCTTCAAAATTTTAACTGCAATATCTTTTAGACTGACACTGTCAGTGACACTGGCATTGTTCTTTATTTAATCGCGCACAAAATAATACTTAATTAAAACGTGGCGCCTTTCTTGTTCCATTTTTCAAAAATGTTGATCTGTTTATATCTGACTTTTTTAAAATGATAATGCCCCTTGTGGACGATCAAGGCAATAAAAGCTCCACGGGTAACGTTAGGATATCGAGGTAGTCTAAAGAGATGACGGACGATTTGAAAAAACAAAGACGAATGTTTAACTTTTCTGATGGATTAAAATAACATTTATAGCTAGTGTTATTATTCGACACATCAATTGGAACTCGGAAATAGTTTATTCATCCGATTGGTGTTTCATAAAACGTATCTTGAAAATTTTTATGTCTGCAATTGAAATAAGTTGAATAACCTATAATTTTGACGCCTTAAATGACGTATAGCGTGGAATGACGTGTGCTGCAAATGCTGGGAATTAGTCATATAGTCACGACAATATAAGCGGGCATAATACATTATATGCTTGGGCAAATGTGACAAATCGTTAAGTTTCTTTCATTTGTTTATATTCCTTGCACTGCATTAGGTATTGACCCGATGTGGTTGCTCGAGCCGACCGGTTCACAGAAACGTCGCATTCCCTGTCGAGTTAATGAGATTGATTGGTGACAAATACCTACTCGCGGCCGCGGTTCAACACTGTATCTGACGCGCTATTTACAAGGTGTCAACAAAAAAGGTTTGAAATACTAATTAAGATTAATAAAGGTTTAATTGCAAAAGTACGACATCAATATTGGCTTCTTGTGTGTAGTAAAAATAGCTTTCGCATTAAATATATTTTATTGCAGTAAAAATAGCTTTTGCGTTATAATGCAAAGCTTGTTTTTGTATATGTAACAAAATGCAGCATTACTTCACAATCAATTCTCAAAATTAAAAATCGTATTACTTTTTGTTGTAATTAGCGTTTTTTTAAATAATCACAAGCGTTTTTTTATAAATCACAGGAGTTATCTAAGTACATATATTCAATTTTGTTACTGTCATTTAGTACTATTTCTATCATGGCTTTTAAATGTACAAGTGTTTCCAGCTTCGGTCCGCAGCAGATCAAACAATGGCTATAACACGAAAGTAAAACATTGAGAAATTCTTTTCTCTTCTTCTCTGATGCCAGAAATAAGCAATACTAATATGAAGGCTTTTCCTAGCCAAGCGTGCTGCATCTTAGGTCGCATCAAACAGAATGGTCGCCAAACGCTAGCCCATTAGACATCATAAAAAATCCAGTATTTCATAAATATGAAGCAAAGCAATATAAGCAAATGCTTACCACTAATATATATTTGTTATATTAAGTATACTATCCTTGCGGGTAATAGCATATAATCGATGTGCTAATGTTGTATGTACATATGTATATCTAAAAGTAAACGAAACACACATTCATATGGTAATTACAGGAAGTTTCATATAACCACTTTCCCTTGTACGATTTAGTGTTAGTAGTACGCTCGTAATATATGTACGTATAAGGAATTCCATTTAGTAAGGCTCAGGTTCGATACTTTGTGTAAAGCGACTGTATCATAAATTAACAGCAACGTTGCAGTAGCCTCAATTGATGAGATTTCAGTCTGGCGCACAGGTAGACGCGGGTTCAAAACCACGTGACCTTAACTTTACGAAGCTACATGCGTTTTTATAACTAAATCCAACTCAATAAATCATTGAAAGCAAGTGTTGATAAAAAATCTGCACCAGTTCAACATTTCAACAACGTTTTCAAAGCCTGTTAACCCACATTAGTCCAGCGTGGTATTATACACTCTTGGCCGTTTCAGCTTTAGAAGTACCTCTATCTCCAAATACAGCCGAATAACCTGTACGTATCAAAAGTTTAAAAATTCCAAATGGATGGTTTTTCGTGCTATGACTTTTCTATCACTATATTTTCATACTGTACATTTCGCTGCTATTTTAGCTTAAGCTGTATAACAAGTACTACATAGAGCCGGATCAATTAAATACGAATATGTATGGTACATACATATCTCTAATAGATTAAATAAGTTGTAAATAGCAGGAAACCTCCCATTCGAACAACTTTCTTCGTACGTTTTAATGGACGAAGCTGTCCTGCGAGCTTGGTCACTACTGGTGTGTTTATAAATGAAAATGAACAAATTGCCTGGATATTATTACATCTTGATAAGCTCCAAGATTTCTACCTCTCGAGCTGGACAGAACGGATATGGGGCAAATTATCACTAAATATGAAAACTCGTGGCTTCAAACGTATTAAAGTTGAATTAACTTTACGTAACTAACTTTAAATTAACTTTCTTACAATAATTTTATTATGCGCTTAAAACTTCGTAACGATAATACGTACAAATATGTGTATGGAACGGGAATCTTTTTAAAATGAATGTGACCAACAGTGGGGTGATAAAAGAGTTGACAATGATAATGATAAAGTGAACAGTTCAAAATACTATGAATGAAAAAGAACAAAATCAGAAGTTCTCAATCATTTTAAAAATTTGGAATAGCCAGCGTATTCAATAGATCTTTTGCAGGATAGAATTTTATGTATACAATATTATTCTCCTTATCGTCTTATACATTCCATGTATGTATATTATGTATAATTACACAATAAGTCACCGCGACAAATGTTCTAGCCGCATGTGTCGCGCGGCGCCGCCCACCCGCCGCGAGCCCATACCCTCTTCGGGGACTGACGGAAAATATATTGGCCCCGGCGTCACAAACCTCACTAAACCTCATTATACAATAATAAATTTGTATTCTATATGATAATTACTGAAATGATATGCCGAGCTGTTCGTTCGGACCGTAATTGATTTTGTAACGATTGAATAAAAGTAATAAACTTTCATAGTTAGCGCTTAACTTTGAAATTTGTGTGCGAATAAAAGAATACGTGATATCTTGAACAAAACTTATTACACATACCATCCTCCTGTATAACAACAATTTTTAAATTTAGAACTCCATTTTTAAGAAACAATAAATGGAAGACTGATAATTCGTAATTGAAACACATTAAGCCATAAAAAGTTCTGAGCTTACCGGCACCATCAAAGAGATGTGATAAGTTGGTGGGCGGAGCCACACACATAGACACACACAAACACACAAGAAGTGATTAATTGTAACGGAAGTGAAATCCATCGCTGCAACTGTAAGCGAGATGAACAAGTCACGAGCGCACATTGTTAGGTAACGTTATAAATGACCCTATCCATGATGGATCATTGCTTGTTTGTGTTACTGAGATCTTGAAAGCGAGACATCTCCCACACTGTTCAGCTGATGTCTCTACCCTCGAGTAGAGTTTTTCGGACATATTTTTTCATTTACGCCTTGCAAGTCAGGCGGGTACTGGTACATTACTGGTACTGTATACTACAGAATGCCTCCATAGTGACGTATCAATTTATATTAATGTCACCAATCCTTTTTTTTTACTGTTGGACTTGGAGAAGTACAAAGCCTGCCCTGTCAGCCCAATATGACTTGACAGTCTTCAAACATCGTAAAAAACATTATAAGTAACTCTAGGTGTGCATGTTTCCTTAGGATGGTTTTCTTAATCGTTACAGGAAGTGGTATTTGATCTTAACGCGCAAATTTAATACAGGGTTTCGCGTTAGGATTCAACCAAGGACCCTCAAAGTTATTTCAATTTTAAAACACTATACTATCACTAGTTTTTAATATCAATACAATATTTCCATGTTAGGTTAAGGCGAATTGTAATCATACAATTGTTGGATACAAACAAAAATGTTTTAACATCTGAACTCTCTTTTCTCCTTCTCTACTGTCAACTAATTTTATGTTATTGTTTTTTTTTGTATAACTAAAATTAATATAGTTGTTATTGTTCATGAAATTATATGTATGTGGTCTTCTTCTGATCGATTAAAAAAAATTATTTTAATACAACCCTTTATACCTACCTACCAATACCTACACATACATATTTTTTGTTGCAGGCCGGTCTGCAGGAACTGCGTGGTGTCACCGACGGGGTCTTCGCCGCCGCCCATCCATGAGCAATCGTCACCTCCGCCCCCTGCACCCTCGTCGCCGCCCCCGCACCTGCCCTCGCCCCAGCCCAGCCACAGCGGCTCCTCCATACCCAGCTCGTCGAACTCTCCTCATCCATATTCCTACCCGAACTATCGACGAAGCCAATACCAGGACTTTGGTATTAGTCAGAGTACCTCACAACTGAACCAGCCGGGCCAAAGTTACCAGTCACCACAGTCTCCGCAGTCAGCTATGTCCCTCTCCCCACACCCCGTGCCTCAAAGCAAGTTCAGGGGGCTGTTGGAACACGCAGAGAGACTGATGAAGCCCGGAGACCTGCACAGGCATTCGCAAAGTGACGATGACTCAGGCTGCGCGCTGGAAGAATATACGTGGGTTCCGCCAGGACTGAGGCCAGAACAGGTAATTGAACTTTTATCATTGCGAAAAATATCACTCAATTTTTAATGAACATAACACTGCAAATAATGATAGAGAATACGTTTTTGAATTCCCCTGTGCCGCCTGGAACATATTGTAGTAGATTCCGATGATCATTGTAATTTTTTTAGATTTAAATTTTCAAGATTTTTATTTACACATTACATTCTTAGGTATTCTTGAATGAATGAATAAATGATTATACCAACGAACGATCGAACGAACGAATTAATGAATCTATGAAAAACACTGAAACATTGAAAAAGATGACATATATAAATATATAATAATAATAAATATAAATACGATATATGCAAATCAATGTAACAATGTAACATAATATACTATTTTATCAAAATGAACACTAAATTTGTTAAGGAGACTCATCTTTTCGAGGAAATATTTATAGACGTAATCTTTGAAGCTATCTTTAGATGCAGTGGCAGCTTGAAATTGAATGTCAATTGCATATTACAGTTACTGGAACAATTTGTAAACAAACATGGTAGTCCTATGGCCGGTCTTAATTTTTCAGGCAGATGTACTCGTACAACAATAAATGGGTCAGTTTAAAGGCAAATCAAAACGATTGAATTACATTTTAAATAGACTAGGCATATGTCTAATCAACACAAAATACTGTCGGGCGCTTGCGGCTCATTGTTAAAATTTTAGCTATTATTCGTTTTTGATTCTATAACAACCACTATTAATCTAACATATAAAAATCTCCAATAACACCCAAATAATTTAACCGACGTTCATTTTTCAAACATTAAAAGCATTCAAACACACTTATAATAGATTGTTTATTTTTTTATTTAATAACCAATATATTCACTGAATAACTTCTATGGCAGAACAATGTTTGCCGTGGCAGCTAGTGTCAGATAAAAAGTGGAACCAGAAAACCTATGACCATTGACGCAAATATATAGGTAAACAAGCCCGGGATACTAAGCTAAGCTGGGTTTTCTTATAGCAACGGCTGTTGGCATTTCTGACATAGCGTTTCTTCGTATATTTTCTATTAAGTAATTTATTATTATTATACTGTCACGCGAGCTCCTTAAGTGGTAGGCAGAGAGCACCGAATGCTCACCACCTCGCTGCTGCCAGGGCTCAGTTGACGTGCCGCGCTTCCCTCACACTCATTACTGTGTCCAAACGCACGCCAGTATTATCTACTGGTAGCTTTATTGTTCAAAGAGGGAAATGCATTGAAACACCAGCTGATCTCACTAGATCCTGCAATGTAGTGATATTTTTATTTGTTTTGGGGATAGCTTGGTAGAAATAGTGAGCCGTCATATCTATAAAGAAAGAAGTGTATTTATTCTCCTATATTTCTTACGTTATCCGTCTCCAACTAGCGTGCGTCGGCTGTCTGTGTAGACGTCACCAAAGGAATGAGACCCCGCCAACTGGTTAGACATGCAAAGTCGCCCGAATAAATAACTCAGACATCGAAAAATATATAACTCTTCAGTTCACTCCGCTGAAACCGTAAATCTTTCAGTTGATCGATGTCTTTGGGCACGGCAGATTTTACTTTCGGGTTCAAGGCAACAAAACCCTTATCGGTTTAACGTAAGGACGATAATAGCGTATCAATATTCTAGAACAGACGTGAACGTTAGTTATGATCTGTATAACAAATACATGCACACGATTTTGTAATCTATGTGATTGATATATGGATGAATTCTGCATGTTATTCAAAAAAACAGTATTGACAATGTCCGTGCTTTAGGTACCCCTTATTTCTAGAATACTCCAATGTTTTGGAAGCATTGAAGCACTTCATCTTTTGTTTTCGTAGGACGCCATTGTTACCAAAGCTTACTCAGAAATATTTGTTTCCGATGAGAGCGCTTCCGTTTCTGCCTATACCTACATGAGTATATACTTATGGCTCTTACAATAATGATACAGTCCGCTTTATATGAATAGTGGACGTGATAGAAGTCTGATTGTAAGAGGTAAGCGTTATTTCACAGCGGCTGATAAATTATGTGCTGAGCGAGAAGAAGGCTATGCCCAACAGTGGGCTGAGACAGGTTGATGATGTGATAATGCTTATTTAAAGAGGTACGCTGGGCGGAGCCCGATCTTAATACTGATGCATCTTCAACTTTGAAGGGGTTGATAGCCATACACAGCGTGACATAAGATATTCCGTCTTATCTAAATTTACTATTTTTCTTTTGAGTGATTAGTCTTAACTAACTGGCACTATGGTCCAGTTGTTACGAGAGCAACTACCGATGGACAGGTGAAATCCTGCGCTGGAATCCCGGGTCGGGTACTGTATTGTATTTCTTTAGTAGAAATGTTTAGTATTGGATCGGAATCATGCCACTACGGAATAATTAGAATAGAATGTTAGTACACGGAGTAATATTCCATAGTGTGACGTAAACTTAACTGTTGGAACGTGATAGATAATAATTTTGTATAATTATTATCTTTCTTCACCATCATCAACCCTTTTATAATGCCAAAAATTCACATATAAAATTTTATTGGCTCACTAAATTCCTTTAATTAGCCCTTGCGTGACAAACGAAAAATAAAAAAGAAAAAGTCACAAAAGTTTACAAGAGTATATTTTTAGGTCTGTGTCATGTATAAAATACGTTGCGAATACTGTTTAAGAAAATATTGTTACATTTTGTATTGTGTAGCTGTCTCTGCTGTCCCTTAACGCAGCGCTCTACACCCGCACTCCGAGGTGCAATATAAAAAATCCAAATGAATATTCAAACACTCAAGATAGCCCAATAAATACGAACGGGCGCGGAGTCCCGGAGGCAAGGGGTATTATAGCGTCTTGAATACCAAATAACTGGTGCCCGGTATTTATAATTACAGGAACCGAGTAATAACGCTGGGGCAGCGGAGCAAAAAATTAAAATCCCTCCCCGGGCGATGCGCGGCGTCTTGGGTACGGACGTCTGACAGTTAAATAAGTTAAGAAATGAGGTAGCCAAATATATACGACTATTCTCACGTCACGATTTGCTGAACAATATATACATATGATTAGGGAAATATTGGCACAATGACCAGTCAGCAACATTTTAATACCGAGTATGTTAATAGAAACCACTGTAATCTTCCTGTAAACGTATTTTCAAGAAATTATTTATACTGCAGTAGACAATCTATGGAATTTTATGTACCTATAATAAGGCCGTCAGACGGATAAGGATATAAATATTTGGAACTCGATGCTGAACTGCCTGAACCTACGGGATCTGGCATAACGTAATAATAACTATATTACAATTTAAACTTTTAACATTACCCCTTAAACCCCCAAGGGGACAGGCAGAGGGATGTAGTTCACTCGTACCTAATTGAAATCACAAAAATCGAAGTGCAATTAGTAAAGTTACTCGATTCAATTATTTTAGTTATACCTATTTAATAACAAACATATGTAATCCGTGTATTAAGCACAAATAATATTTCATTGCACGCAACTATGTGCCCCAAGACACGTGTCTCATTTGGACACACGCCTCGTTTCTTGGCACGATATAATTTAATCGGAAGGGCGACCGTATTGCATTATATTCAATGATCCCTTAAACCCTAAGCCCGATAGATCCACTGGCGAGTAATATCACAACATTGCAGATATTTTTCAGAAGTGCAGAATAATGAACAACAATAATGTCATTATTATTGCTGCTTAATTAAGCGTAGAATAAATAAACATTGTCTCGGTAAACGTGCGGCCTAGGCGACATCTCGCTTGCTGTCAGTTGAGGCTGTAGTCGAACACGAGCCTAAGGCTATAAAAATACATAATAGCAACTTAATTCATTGCGTATTAAAATTGTGCTGCGTGCGTAAAAATTGTGCTGTTAACCCTGATCAGAGATAGATTTGTACGTCAATAAATCAAGAATATTACTCGTTCGCTCGTAAGTGTACTGCCACCTTAAGGTTTCGGGATGCTGTGCACGTATCTTTTTCATTAGCCGAAGACTTTATTAAAGACGTGTGCGGTGAGCGTATTCATTTTATTCTTCCGTACGAACTAACCCCTGATTAGTACCGCTCATTTATTGTCTCATCGTGCTGAAGACATTTGTTCTCATAGACAAAACTTGCGTGAATGTTTACGCGAATGTGTAATTAATACAATTCGGCATCTGATTGTCGAAGTGGTTCATGTGAGGTTTGAGTGATCGTGGCAATGGTTAGTAAACATAACGACTGAGCCAGAAGACGAGCGTTCAACTCCCACCGGTTCAAATATTTATGTAATGAGCACATGTATTTGTTCCGTGTTTAGATGTAAACAATTGTTTTTAAATCATTATATATTTATAGTTATATAACGTAACGTAACTTCACGCCTTTAATCCCCGAAGGGGTAGGCAGAGGAATGCAGAGCACTCCCACGTTTCACCAGTTACGTTTACGTTCCACTAAGGAATAGGTGGTGAGCCTATTGCCATGCATCGGGCACATATCCAATTATATCCATTATAGTTATACATATAGTTTATTAGCCGTCGCTGCATATTCTAGCAAGTTCCGCTTAGTTTGGTAGTAGTGGAGATGTTTTAATATGTTTATTTATTTATTTACTATTACCATAAACATGTAGCTGAGACGAAAGTTATAATTTGGGTATGCCCATAAGCTCAATCTATTTCGGAGAACATATACATACATCGATTAGGTAAAAAAAACGAAAGACATCAAAACAAGTTTTTTCCGTTGGCTCGTTCCTTCAAAAACTGTGTAAAAAAGATTATAATTGTAGTTTATACAACAATATAACATTACAAAAACCTACAGCTAATAATAACTAAACCTTGCTTAGATTTGATTCTCATTCAATTGCTTTCAACGACCCATCTGTAATAACAACTGAATTAGAATCGTGTACACAAATCCAGAGATTCAAGCGTATTAGTAGACAATTAGATTTAATTCGACAATCTAGTTTTATAATATTGATTCACGATGATATATTATTTGTGATGATAGCCTTGTGATTTGAAATTCAGCCTCTCACTCCGGAGGCCCGGCTTCGAATCCTGGCTCACTTCCCTTTCAAAATGTGCGGCCAAAAGTTAAATATCACCCGCGTTAACGATGAAGGAAAACATTGTGAGGAAACCAGCACACCTTAGCGTTCATAAAAATGTCCTCTAAAGGCGCGTGTAGTCTGCCAACCGGCATTTTGAAATATAAATTATTTGCAATACATATATGCGCATACGACTATTAATCTCACATTGTGTACACATATATGGCAAACGAGAACCCTGACGTTGCACAATCGTTATTGCACAATCTTGTCTACGAGCGCGTGTTGCAACTCGACCACATGCTTTTAGTGCAACGCGCGGATATCACCTAGGCACCTCGCGTGATGACGCAATCGCGATGGACTCTCTCATCCACAGCGAGAGTAGTTGCATTGGTACACGGGGTCCGATGGCGGGAGGGAATGCGGGTTCCTCGCTAGTGCCAAGTTGATTTCTGCGTATTGTGGTACGACGTGAATTTTGTGGGGCTGACTGGTTCTGATTAGCGGATTGGATGCGGCAGGCGGAGACAGGGAGCGGTCGCGCTTATTAGAGAAGTTTCACGTTTAGCAATGTTCAGCAATATGCTGTTGATGACGATAATGCTGATGAATTAATTTTCTTTATTATTCTTTACTATTAATATGCGCTGGTGAATTCGCCATAACAATCCCAAACGTGTTTAACCGCTGTGAATTTGTTTTTGTCCAGCATTATTGAACCATTATATAGATATTATTTAGCCTTTTCATTACTAAATATCAAGCGGTTGATAAGACAATGATAAATATTAAAACAATTTACAAGACTCACCTATCTAGACCAAATAAATAAGGTTTTATGTGATGGGGACGTCAG
>DWDW01001100.1:0-12401 GCA_018245635.1 Mimoniades versicolor eupheme
GGTGAAAAACTAACTAATATATCCGCGTTAAATTTGATTTAAATAACTAAATTTTACCTTAAAATTAACATAGTTATTGTTATCATATCCTAAAATTGTGTTTAAAATTCAAAATGTATACCAGTATATGACATAAGCAGTTATATAAAATTCGAACTTCTTTTGGCCAATAACTGTATCAATCAAAACAAAGTGACGATCCAAAACTCCAATTTTTCCTATTAGCAGCTGTCAAAATAGCGTGGGCAATGAATTTCTATACATCCTCAATACTATGGGTAAAACCACACGCGACAGGTGAATTCAATTCTAAAACCCGTACACAATATACGCACAGTGGTCGATTGACGGGCAGTGCACAAATAATTGTGCAAATTGCTTGCGCAAACTGGGTTTAGAACAAACAGTGTTCAGTGCATCACAGTGGTCAAGCAGCGCCTATTAACACACCTATATCGAGGAACAAACCCGAAATGAACAGCTAGTTACCTGACAAATTAACGCACACTAGCACCAACGCATTTTCAACTATGAATTAATTATGAATCAATCAAAGTAAAATCAAGTTCAATTTAAAAAAATTCAATTGTTGTGGAACATTCTATATCGATTTTAAGTCTTTTGAAAATTGTGCCCGTCATGATGGAGTTGAAATGACTTTTGTATTTGTTGTCTCTTTAAATGTTCATACAAATATGGAATACCAGACCACTATAATACTAAAAAACCCATCACTCTCATAGTTTTATAAGCATACATAATAACTAATAAATATTTTTATATAACAATAACTTTTCCTTATTGATATGTAAATATACTTGTAATGCACTTTAAGAATGCCTCAACAATTTATTTATTATAAGAAGAGAATCATTTAGAATCAAAATAATATTCGCCGATATCTAATATTGTTATTAAAATGATGTTATAGAGACTAAATTTATTGATACAGTAAGTAACACCGCGCGGCCCCCGAAGGCTGCAGTCGTGGTTCTGACAGCTCTCACGTAATCGTTTCTTAAGTGTCACATTTATTTATTATTGTATTAGCGAGAACAGAATATTGCTTAAGTGCGGAAATTAAATCATTTTTTTTCAGTTAACAATGCGATACATATTAATTTGTGTAGCGACAACTACTTAACTCGGCAAAAATTTCACTTGTCATTTTGAGCGCCTCTTTTTATTACAACAAAATGTTACATAAATTACCACTATTTCTACTTCCAATACATAATAAAAACAGCAAAGCGTAACTTAAAACAAAGTTATAACTAAAATAATTCTTAATTCGCAGTAACTGCGCGCTCGTATTCAACCACCATTGATTGACACAACCAATAGCGCAATTGATTTAAAATGTCACATGCACTCGTAATTAGGCAGGTGTGATTTAAAATGCTTATACGGAGCTACAACTATCGATTTCACGTTCCAACCGAGTGTGCTTCAATTAAACTGAATTTGGAGTACAATGAATGAATGAATGTACGAATGAAACAATAGAGAGTTAATTGAACTTGTAAAGTGGTTTCATTCGTTCGCAATCGACTTTAAAATCAGAGTGCACTATGACGCGCGTATTAATTGTTAATGGTTCGTGTTGAGTGGAGGAGCGGTCTGTTGCAGTTTTGTGTTGAGTGCCGATCGGTTGCCGAGCACTCGATTAACTACCCCTATTTTGAAAAATATTTCAATTATCTAAAGCGGTCATTTTATAGGGACTCACAAACAAATGAACAAATTTTTTCTAAAAGTTCATGATATGTTATTGTTATCACCCCAGGCCCTCTACGCAGTAAGCGGATGGAATAATATAGAAAATAAATAGGCAACAGTTACAGCCCATTCAATGTATAGTGCAGTAAATGTTTGCATCGCAAACGTACACAAATCTAAGACAAGAAGAAAATGAAATCGTGTTTTGATATACATAATAACATTAGCATTGATTGCGAACAATTAACATGAAATGATTGTCGCGGCTCTTCACACGACCTGGATTAGGTACATGATATGTGACATTTGATGTAATTGGATTATTTTGGTGATCCATTTTGTTCACCGGTAACTACGAGTATGTTTGCGTGCCGACTAATATGGCTGCTGTTTTATTTCCGACCGAGCACATGTGATTGATGTTTTTGGGTCTGTTCCGGATGTAAATGTTCGTACAGTTATTGTACATATTACGGCAGCTAAATCATAAGGCAGCCAATGAAAATATCGTGGCAAATCCCGATTATTATAATTTATTGAGCGTCATCGCCATCTTTTTCCGTCCACAGCTAGACAGAGGCCTTTGATAACAAGCGCTATCTTGGCCTATCTTCGGCTTGCCAAATCCAAAAATCATGTAGTATATATAATGCTTTGGATCTCCCACTGTGATCTATATCCTTACAAGGTTTCATTTTACATTTACATTTCATTTTACATGTACATGTCTTTTGGTAACGGTAATTTAAAGTCCGTAAATTTTTATAATAATTAGCTATTTCTACAATACCTACAAGAAGAAATGGTAATGCCATTGATAATATCTTCATCAATGCCCATTACCTAACGACCCTAATTCTCTCGTACAAATGAACAGTCTCCCAAAAGAAGAACATCGCCCCAACATTAGTAGATACAAATTGCTTCACTTGCCAACAATAATAAAAACTAAACCTTATCTGGCCTCACTAAGTAATTTATATGACTCTGGGGCTACAAAGTGTATTCTTGATTACAAACAACCAATTTATCAAGCCCCCTGCCACTTATAAATGAACTGACGTGAAAATATTCTTCTATCGAACAAGGGGTCCCAATTAAATGGAGTCCTGTCTTCACATCCAGTGAAAAGTGGACCACGTTGTGTAATTTTTTCAGTGGAATGAAATACCTGGACTTATTGGTCTAGCGTCCATTATATCGTTTTTATTGGGGCAAAATGCTTGTACGACATATTTGTACAAGTGTTATAGCGTGGTAATTAACATGTATTTTATCTATATGCATAAAAATTACACGTCAGATTCCAAAAATGTATTTATTGTTAGAAACCCTTAAAGCATAATTTTACATTTTCAATTATCAGTTTTTCTTTGTTATTTTTATTGTAAAGACATCATACAATATCACGTACAACTTAAGTATCGCCGTATATTTAATATGTGTACATAGTTGAACTAGACATAGTATACATGAATTGATATACATATGACCCTAACGATAAAATGATTCAAATGATGGCCGCATTTGGATTTAACAAAATGCGTTCCTTCATGAGTGAAATAAAAAAAATAATTTCGTATAATTACATTTTATTTTCAAATTATTTTTACTTTTATATAATAGACAATACAATCGTTAAATACGTACGTAGTACATTTATATACCTACCTCTAGTAGCGGAAGTGTGGCGAATTAGGCGAATCGCGTCTTGTCCGGCCGCAGAATTGAGGGCCGGAGACTGACTGTGGCCTGAATTATAAGCTTTAGCGACCCCTAATATATTTTTTTTATTGTACAAAAATTGCTTCAGGTAATTTTAATGAGTAAAACCAAATATTACCCCAGTTGAATTTTATAAAAATATTGATTCAATCGAATTTGTTTCGTATGTATATTTCTTTTTTAGTAGTATAAGGCGTTCCTTCTTAAATTGTAAGAAATACAAGTTATAAGAAATATTCAATAACTTTTGTAAAAAAAAGTGTGTTAAAAATACTATGTTAAATATAATAAATTACTGTTAATGTTTAACACAGTTGTTTCGTCTTTATTATCCGTTTTAAATAAAAAAAAAATTTCAATATCGTCGTATATACCTACTGAATGAATTTGTCACAATTTCCAGACAAACTAAAATATATCCAATTTTATATCTATTTTGTACTTTATTTTAAATTAATTTATTCATCAATAAAATTATCTGTTATAACATTTGCGTTCGTGAAAGTAATAGTTCCGCTTCCCAAGAGTACTCTGTTGCATGATAACACCTAGATATGTGTGAGGTTAGTGCGAGCTATAGGTTACGCCAGTTATCACCACACTTGCAGTCCACTGACGGGCGGGCGCGTCGGCTTCCCGCCACCGCTTGAGTGACAGTATCGATCTCATATAATCGCGGCCGGCGATCCCCTGCCTACCCACGCTCGCCCCGATAACTCCAATTCGCTTTATCTTTCCACTCCGACTTTCTTCGGTCCCCTTTGTGCTTATTTTCTCCAATTTTTTTCACCGCCCCCACTTTTATTTCGCTCCTTTTCTTATTTTCTTACTACTATTATTTTCTCTTATGTATTTTTCGTGTTTCACCCTGCCTTCATCCCGCTCCGGCCTGTCTGTTGAATATCGGGGAAGTTTTTTCTTCGATCATTTGTAGGTCGTTATTGGTGGAATTGTGGCTAAGTGCTCCCGTCTCGGATCGTTTTTTTTAATGAATTCTCTTTTATGTTCCGGGCTGCGACGATAAATAATGAAAACGTGGATTGTTAGAATGGAAAAATATTCATTTGTGTTGGAGTTCTTTTGAAACAAGGTATTATTTTATCTTCGTATAAGCCGGATTATTTACTTGTTTATACGTACGGTACAATAGAGAAGTTCCCAGACTCTAGCAAATTTTACTCTTATTTACAATATATCTTAAAGAAGTGAACAGTCTTAAACATGGAGTGATAAATTATTAAAGTGAGTTAATGTGGTCAATGCAGGCATTTTGTGAAATACACATGTAATAAATAATGTTTACTTATTATTATCATAAATATTGTTTACTTCTTTCCGGTAACCATTTTAAAATTATTTTTGAAATATAAATCTGAGAATTTTCTGTTCATTTATATATTTAATATGATTATGTTAGATATAAAGTAATACGGAAATCTCCACAGATTTAGGGTGCATGCACATCTAACATCCATACGTCTATTCTTTTATAGTGCACGAAGAACACTTCCGGTCAATTCTCTTTAAATTAACGAAAGTAACAAGATCTCACACTTCGTTCTTAATTAAAATAAATATGCAAAAAGTTCATAAAATAGTGTCCTATATTCTAACCAGGATGGTTATTTTCAGTAAAATATAGTTCAAAAGCCGGTAAAATACAGTATGGAAAAGTTTAGCGCCCGCTCATTTGCGAATAGCGATCTCATTACGCGGTAAGGGTGCGAGCACACCGGCGATCAATCAAAATTGTCACCCGATTGGAAAGTCTGCCATGTTACGAGCGTCTGTCGCGCATCAATCATGTTTTGAGTGGAACGGAACGGGCGCGTCGCGTATTATTTTGAACCGCGCTCCGTTTTACGTGAATATATTTTATTTACACAAAAACATTTACCATGTAAGATTTGTAAGGACCTTTTGTAGCTTCTACTATACTTTCGTTTTTGGTCTTCGCTCTAAAATTATTACTACAAAAGGTGTTTTTTGGTGCGTATCTAAAATATAATATTTTTACTGTGAGTTTCCTAAAGATATGGACTTTGAGTATATATGTACGATAAATAGTGCTTCATGTTATTTATTAGAGTACCTACTGAATTTAACACGAACAGTTATAAAAATTCTTGTCGATGTATGTAGGTATGTACATGTAACATAATATATCCCATCTATTACTTATGTTCTTATTGGTCTTACATAAGTTACAGATATCCATTAAGTTTATTAGCTCCCGCCTCAAAACATCGTATCATCAGAAAAACGTGACAGATTGCGTAACAGTCGCTCTATTCAGTGGAATCAGCAACCCGTGCACCATTACCGATCCGGGAGTCGAACCAGGCTCAAGTGGTGACCATAAAGCAAATTAATCAATTAGCCGGGGGCATGTCGACAACATTACGAGTAACGTTTAATTTTACCGCCCTTATTTGGGGGACTCATACCAGTATCACTTGAGCTCTTGATTTAAGTTACTGACATTGGTAGAAGAGTCAACATGACTGGTTGTACATATAATTTTTGTCTGTAATTCTTGTAATTGTGCAATTCTGCTGACGCATTTGTTTGATAGTCGTTCAGTGTGCATTATTCAAGTTCTGTGTTGATAGTTTATGATGAAGAGCTTAAAAGTGTCCCTTTGAAGATTGATCAATGTGTAAAACTGTAGAGAACATAATTAAACACGAGAAAGTCACACTTTATGTATTTGGAATATGTATCCGTCATTATTCTAAGATTCTTGACTAAAGAGATTTTAGTACTGATCGCATATTGAGTTTAATTTTACCGCAATGCATTAAGTTTTGATATTTGAATATTATTTAGGTTTCGTTTATCAATAACCATGTACTCTATAAACCTCTTCTCTGTGCCACTGTTTGGCTACAAATTGTTGTTTGAAATTGACAGTATCGATGTAAATAATAATGTTTACTTTAATTTTTAACCTCAATGCCTCGTTGGTCGAGTAATTGCGGGCGCGACTGCCGTTCTGGAGGTCCTGGGTCTAAATCCTGGCTTGGATTTTTCTAACTAGATTTTCTAGTTAATCTTTCTATTAGTGGCTCCGAGTCTGGATTTGTGCCTGGTTTATAACAATAGGCTCAACTCCTACTCCATAGTTGATTTAAATGGTACCTGATGAACTGTGGGTATGTACTACACTCCTCTGCCTGTCTATTACATTAATGTAGGCTTCATGTTATATGTCTTATGTAGGCCACACGTGCAGAAATTGAGCTTTGCAGTAATTTATCTTTATTCTCCTCCTAGCGGAGGCGCTGCCATCCGAAGCGGGATCTGATGGCAATAGTGAGCACGCGTCATCGGGCGATGAAGATTCGCAGATGAGGCTGCGGCTGAAGAGAAAACTGCAGCGGAACCGGACGTCCTTCACCAACGACCAAATAGATAGCCTGGAGAAAGGTATGTCTCGTTTTGTTCGTAACCGTGTCTTAGAAGGGATAAGAGCTATAACTTTTGGTCCCGAAAGTGATTGATGCACGTTACTTTGGTGAAACTCTATAATTTAACAAAATCACGCAACTCCAATACGAAAATGCGACTCATTGGCTAATAAACTGTAAAAAAAAATGTTAGTTGACTACTGCACAACGATAACAATTGGGATCGACACTCGTAACGTAAAAGAATAATTTTATTATTGGACGTGTTTGTATCAACATCTACATTTTCGTTAATATATATAGCCACTTAAAATTTACCCGCTTAAAAAACATAGGGCGCAAATTTAAGTTGTAACCAAATAAAAAGACGAATATGACACGACGAAGGAAAATGAACAAAGATCAGAATAATTTTCATGAATGTTAATAAAACAACTTTTTAAACATTTTCTTCTTTGTCCTACGTAATAAATATCACTTAACGTCCACAATCAAAGCCGCAACGTGAAGCATTTAGCAAAGTGAAGTACAGATCCAATACTTGACGTAAGCGTTCCCTGGAGCCTTCATAAACCTATTTGGCAATGTCCCTTTCATCTTATTTATTGTTTGCCATAACAACAACACGGTTATTAGTAAATAAATAAATATTGTCCCCCAGTATTTGCTCAGCACTCCGACAGTGGCATTCGGCCCAATTATCGATGTTGCCCTGTTAATCTCAGTTTTTGTTGCTTGTTTGTTCTGCTATCCGTATGGGTTTATTGCTTTGAAATATCTTTGGCGTGCGCTCTGATTTATCGTTGGAGATAGTTATATTAGCATCAGGCTTATAGAATCTAAATACTACAACTTTACTACTGAATTTTTAAAGAAAAGCGAGTATCTTGTTTTAACCGTTGATATTTTATAGTTACATTAAATATTGACTATAGTTATATTTATAGTTACATTAAATATATAAGTTCGGAAAAAGTTTTCGAGATTTATCTTATTAAAATGACATTTGCACTTAGGTACGTCGATATTTGTGTAATACGTACATAGGTACCTACGTGTAAAATCATTGAAAACGAAAAAAGGAAAAATCATTTCGCAGCGGAAAATGCAAAAGCAAAATTGAATCGGAACAGCAGCGGAAGCGTTCAGAATTCGCGCACGACTTTCACAATTTAATTTTGGATTGTGTGTTGCAGAGTTCGAGAGAACGCACTACCCGGACGTGTTCGCGCGCGAGCGGCTGGCCGAAAAGATTGGATTGCCTGAGGCACGTATCCAGGTAAAATAAACTCCAGTTTACACCGCGGTAAGGTGACTGTATCGATATTACTTGCGCCTCGTTACTACCATCAGTATGGCGGTGCAAGCCAAAATGGCGGCAATATTTCGCGGTGATTTCCACAGATTAATAAACGTTACTTTTTTTACCAAACTGTCGATGCACGTTGCTGTACAAGTACGTTGCCATAACATGATATTACATAGCTGCGGTCGCTACTGGCGTAAAAACTGCTTATTTTGCGGTTTCTAACCAACACTGTGTTTATTAACAACTACAAAGTAGTGTTATATAAATAGCGATTATATGTTGTATTCATTGCTTCACTAAAATTACGTTCTTGTTACACGTTAATAAACGCATATCGTATTATATAAATATAAATAGCCTTGGACAGTTTAAAACATTTACTGATTAACAATAAAAAACTTAAAAAAAAACATAAGTATCGCAAAGGTCACCAACCATGTAAGTCCTACAAGCAAATCGATCGATTAACCGATAGCTCGTATAAAATTCTATGACATGACAGGGGCGTTTTATTAAAAACGTTCTATACATTCGTTATAAGGGCATGTGTGCCGTGTACGTTTACATAGGCACGAGCATGTAGATGCGTCTTCAGCAAACAGACTAAAAAAACAAGGGTATATTATAACCCCAGGAGCGGCGTCGATGTGCAAACACGGACACACATACGTTACAGATATGTAATGGGTACATAGCTCTCACAAATATAAGAGTACAATATTATGTTAATCATGTTTTTGTTGCTTGATTTTTCACTCGTGTTTATCTTCGCTGTTTAACGTACGTTATTATAGAGGGTTAATTAAAACTTGCTGCCATCACTGTTAATAACGTAAAGTGAATTTGCCCTGCATTCGTTTAATATATTTCTTTAATTTACGTGCATTTTCATTAGAACTTTCATTTTATTGTACTTTAGGAATTTCGAATTGATTTTGAATTCACCGCTGAAATTTCGTATTAAAGTGCTAAATTCTTACTTTCATAACACTATTACCAAAACGCTTTTTTGGTGGCGAAGTAAAAAAGATGCAAGAAAGAAAATGCTTTTCATATGAAAAATGTAACGTTGGTTGCGAAAAAAGTCTCGTTAAAAATTGTGTGTATGTGTGTCGTAAATTTGTGTCGTGTATTTACGACAAATTGCGTCGAAACATGTGAGAGGATGCATTCATTACTTAACAACAGTCAACATTTGGCGGCGCCAACAGTTTAAAATATCACTTATCACGACAACTTGGCGCGATTCACGGGTATTTAATGACATAATGCAATTTTGACTGCGACTTTTTAAGTGCTTTAAACACTTTTGAATATTTTCTCTAAATCGAGTTATCGTAAGTGCAAGGGACAGGTCTTTATGTGTCGTTTTATTAAATGTTATCCATTTAACGAGCCGTCGACTAGCTGTCATGTTAAATTAATCGAAACATGTTTTAAAGAAAGAAACTAAGCTGCATAGAATAGAATTTTGTTACTGAAAATGCAAATACATTTTAAAAGCTTATATGTTGTATTTGAATTGACATAGTGACAGATTCAAAATAATTTTATAAAAATTCCTACTAGATAAATTAAAACAATTATTAATCTAAAATCGAAACTCCATTTTACATTCTTACCAAAAGGCTCAGAGCTCTCGTCATTATCAATTTTTAAAGATCTTTACGTAAATAAGTACGTAACCGTCAAATATTTGTCAAATACATAGTCCGCCATTTTCTTTTACGAAACAGTGACTGGAGTTTTCTTGTTCGAAAAAAGAAGATGGCGGCGACATTGTTTCTGGCGCCGTACTAAGCTCTCACATTAGCCTCTCGTCGGTACTAGTTAACATTCGCGCTGCAACGGTCGGTCAACAAGTACGTAGAATCCAGCGTCAGGGTTGCCTTCGTTTCAATTTAGAATTATGTTTACTGCTGAATATTCGTAAATTAATAAGTAGCTACTTGGACATACGACAAATACTTATTTCGATTTCCTAATATGTCAATTATTACTCATTCATTCCATTGCTAACACCCCAAAACATAAATTGCTTTCTTAATGTTAAAAATAGATTGTTCTGTAAAAAAATAAGGAATGAAACAAAAGGACCGCTTATGATTCTATTTACATTGACTGGAAAATGCTTAGTATCCTTAATAGGTATAAGATGGTAAAAATCTTACCAACCCACTTTAAAGTACCGAGGAATGTACATGAAACGTTTAACGAAATAGGATATCTAAAGTCGTGCAACTTTTATTAAAATATGTAGTAACTAGGAAACTTCGCACTTAAATACTGACGCTCGACAACCCTATATGAAAATACTCCTATTCGTATTGAGAGAATAACTCAAGACAAATTGGACTTTAACAGTGACGTGTAAAGCTCAATTTCGTGTGTGCCAAATCGTAGGCTTTCAAGGAGTGACGCGGATCGTTTTGTATTCGGACGGACGCCACCACGTGTTGCCCCGGGGTTCAAGGCTGTGTCGAAATGGCGAGGGTAGGGGGACCATGCTGTTAGGGAAGTTATTGAAAATTGTGATGGAAATATTGTTTCTGTATTTGTGCTTGGTGTATAGCGATATGCTCTACTTCTGTTCCATAGAGGGCGGTAAACGTAACTTATGAAACGTGTGAGTGTACTACATGATAAGTTAATTTATTTTTATCTTGTTTTTCTCTTAAACGCAGCCAGCAATACAGACACCTATTGCGACCAATAGTACCTACTTAAATGTGTTTTATGAAAATAATGGTGACTCATTATCAATTATTTTACCATTGCTATTGTACTTGGGTCTTCGTATAGAATAAGAAAGGTTGAATCTCTGCTCAGAAACGTTTCTATTTCGCATGTAACAAGCATATATACAACTACCAGTTAGGTATTCGATTTTGTATGAAACAAACAGAAATAAAACTATACCCGTCAGACTCAAAGTGCCGTTAATTTAAAAAAAAATCGAAAGAATGTCCTCACAGTTTTCCACATCATCACAGTCACAGGACGGGGGTCGCGTATCGATCTCCAGCCTATAGGAAGTGGGGGCGAATTTCCTGTGGAGGGTGTGTTTTGAAAAATTGCCTTCCAGCGCGCTGTACAACCTTTTTGCCTAAGTGTTAGGCGAATTTGGGCTTTATATCACGACTTATAAGAGCGCTATAGAAGCTTGTAGAAATGGCATGAATAACTACGGAGATGTCAAAGCGATGTCCTGATTTGTATAGTTTTATTATTATTTACCGAGTTAAAAAAAAATAAGTATAAGTACATGGAAACAGAATTTAAATAGATTCATGCACATTTTATAAACATATACCATTTTTTAATGGACATGGTATGTATTTTCAATATGTACATATTTATCGTACCACAATAAATTATAATTATTAATAATGTTATCCAAAATAAGAAAAATAATAGCTAAAGTTGAACAACAAATAGTTAGAAAACTTAAATAAATCAAGCTTTATTTCATTACGAAAAAAAATAATTTACCTATTATGTCATTCATAATTTAGCCAGAGGTCGGTAACAAAATAAATCGTAATAAAACAAAAAAAGAGAACAACAAATTCGTCAGCAATGAAATTAATAAAGAGAGTTTTAAAATTGGGGTAAATGCGCGAATCGTAATTAATGTCGGGAGTTTTATTAAAAAGCTAACAATATTACGAGCTAAAACTGTTGTTGTTACAATTTGTTGGCGAAATAACAGAATTATGGTGAATCCCATTTCGTGAGGAGTTCCCGTGTAACGCTCTTGTGGCATCGACTATGGACCAACGAATACTCTAACTATAGAATAAATAAACAGGCACAATGAAAGAGTGCTTACAACTAAATGATGTTAAACGTTCATCTTCATTGACAGTTGTTCATTTAACATTCATTCATTTAACTCATTCATTTAACTCATTCATTTAACATCGAGTATCAGATTCGGCTCGTTCTAGAATCTACTGATGATACCTAAAGGAAAGAATAACCAATACACTGAATTTGAAAAATTTGTAATTATTGAAATGGTTTTTCTTCTCAAAGTTTTATTGCCGTCGTTTCAAAGCTACTCGTATGTTAGCGAACGTAATTCGTTTCTAACTTAAATATTAGCTCACTTTAAAGTTTTATTAGTTCTTGTTTGTAAATAGTAAAAAAGCGTTGATATTTACGTAACTTCACGCCTGTAATCCCCGAAGAGGTAGGCAGAGGAATGCAGAACACTCCCACATTTCACCGGTTAC
>DWDW01001101.1:0-12399 GCA_018245635.1 Mimoniades versicolor eupheme
GAGCGTATATGTCACAATGTGCGGGTAGAGTGGTGGACAGTTGGTGTCCGACCGCCGGCCCGAAAGCCCGTGGCAGTTCGTAGGCGAGCCAAATACGTGTCGTCACACACGGAGATACTACAATTACAAACACATTTTTATGACACTATATAGCGGAAACGAAATCTCGGTTTTTATGAGATTAAAGTTAAGAAATGGAAAGATTTCAACAGCGAAGTAGCGCAGTAAATAACTTGTTACTTAACTTGGTTTTATCATTTTTCAGCGCTTCGACAATTTTTAATGGAGTATCCTTAATTGACTCAAAAGGAAAATGGTAGTCATTTTCCAATAATTCAAATTCAAATTATAAATGTTTCTATGCCTGTGCACAAAGGAAAGTATTATAATTAAATTTTGCACGTTATTCTATCAAAGATTTAAATTAAACTTTCATGAAGCATTTTTGATCGGTAATAATAATAGTTCCGGTAATAATAATTCCGACTACCTTTTATATTTTTCTATTAACAAAAATCAACAAAATATTACGTTGTTCAAGATTCGGCTATCTTGACAAAATAGGTCAGATACTGGCTGAGGTGGGGGTCAAAAATCTGTCAGAAATCGGGGTGCGTCGGGGATGAATGTAGAAGAAGTTTGATCAGTCCGTAAGGAAAAAAATATTTGATACTCAATAGAACTACCGCGATGATAATAATAACAATAATACTAGAACCATTTAAAACGCGATTGTCTCGCAGATTTAGCAAGCATGTATGTATTATAATGATTACTATTGTCAATATCTGCTACGCTAACGTGGTGAGATAACTCCATGAGACGAATGTTACTCTGCCTCCCCTTGTGTCGCCACTATGCTCTCACGTATATTATATACGTTACTTACATCATCTTTTTCATTCATAATTAAAAAAGTTTCAATTAAAATTACTAGTACCCATTTGGGAAGTAAACGACTCAGCGCTAGCGCAACTAATTTTATTATTATTAAATATTCCACCTTGTTCGTGGATATTAAATGAAATATTCATAAATGCATAGCGCCGGCAAATACGGACTGCATAATTTTGTGATTTAAAAAATATCAAGCAAAAAAACTTCATGGTTTTAGAAAATTGCATGAAAATTCAGCTTCCACTGTTATTACAGTTTTTAGGGGCGCCGCATAAAAGACTTACTTGAAACGTAGACGCTGAGGTCGGCGGCCTTGTCTATTGACTTAGCATCATTTTATTTTTTTTGGAATTTTTTTTTTTTTCTATCCAATTTTAACAGTTATGTTTGTTGAATTCAAGTTCCAAAATTATGTTTGTAACGATAATTATGGCTTAATATTTTGTCTTTAACTGTTGTCGTTCATGTTAAGGCAGCGATTTCCCGTTTCCGTATCAATACGTCTTCGGTGGAACTTTCAGAAAGTGCTTCACCAGCTAAACATGCGAATTCCGTTATCAACCTTCAACTTTCACACAAAATGTGCCATAACAAACTGCGTAAAGACGGTCTGTATACTTGTGACATTTTTCATTTTTTTTTCCAATTTCCCTCGCTGACACTCCCCACCATTGTGTTCCCCGTGAAGTCACGGCAGGCTTTCATTCATTCGCTCGTTGAATTATTATTTTTATGGACGTCATTATAAAATCATTAGATAAAGTTTACCGCTACGCGCCATTTCCGGGTATACTCAATAGATAAGATTCTTTTGTTAGGACTTTTAGAGGGTGAGCGTGTTTTTTTCTGAATTTGATTTACTCTCACTAATGGTAACATTAACTAATACTGTTGGACATAGTAAAAATAATTTGCCTTTTTCCTGTATACTCGCTATACGTACTAATTTGAAAAAAAAACTAAATACTTTTCCTGTATTGTCCGTACAGTCAATGAAAAGAATAAACAGACTTAAACATTTTAACACCGATACAAAACATTGACGTAAAGACATGTCGAAAGATAGCCGAGTGTGACCCATAACTTCGTTGAGATGTTTTTGTAATAAGTTATAAAGCGAACTAAATATTCGTTGTTGTTTATTGGCCTTACAAAATTATTAATCTTTCTTAAGATTTTATAACATAAGTAGGTAAATCACATCTAACATTTCTAAACAAACGAAAGCAATATAAAGATCCTCTAATTTAAATATCGCACTACACGAGACTGATGACGCTGAATCTTGTTTAGCAATCCCTATAGTATGAAGATGATGGGTCCCATAACTCAAACAGAATATCCCTCCTAGATGGGGACGTAATAGAAAAAATAAATTATTGCATCCATTTCGGCCAGGGGTTGAAAACACTTGGTGATAGCAGATTTTTCGTTGTGTTTGCGAATAAAAGAATTTCGTGTAAAGTTTACTGGGAGTGTGTAGGAGGTAAGGAATTTAATTACATAAAAAAACATAGTTTCACGCCTGTATAGAGATAGGCAGAGGACTGTAGTACACTCCCACGTTTCATTATTTCACCAATTACGTCTATGCCCCACGTTTATTTAACACCAATTACGTTTATGGAATAGGAGGTAAGCTTATTGCCATACACCGGGGATGAATCCAGACTGTGAGTCACTGCTAGGCAATCTAATTTAGAAAAGTTCAGAAGTACCCGACCCGGGATTTAAACCCAGGATCTCTTGATCGGCAGTCGTGCTCCACTCGACTATCGAGGCAATCTATTAGATAGTATCTTTACTTTATATTGTTTAACAATTAATTAAATTTTTTGTTGTTCCTAATTAGTTACTTTTGTTCAGAACAGCTTCATGCAATAAAACAATCGGGGAGATAACTTCGTCATTGAATAATTTCCAGTGGATGTTTTACGATTTAATGCTTAAGTTTGCTTATAAATAGTATTGCTTATAAATCTGTTGTACGCAAGAATGCAATTAATATGATGAGGTTGTATAACTTTTGTATATGTAATAACTGACTAACATTTTAGAGTTCTTAAAGACTGACATTAATTAAAGATTTAATATTTTTTCAGTAATAAGGCAAGACATCATCATACATAATCATGTGATTCCAAACAGGGCAAAGCCTGTGTAATTAATGTTAACTAGACAATTGATAAACTCTATGTACTCTATATATTTACTCTACGCCCAGACACGTACACAAACCGTCATGAATGAAGTACCTGTGCGTAATACAGATATATTTGTATTGAATAGGAATCCAACACACAATTCCCGATTGAGAAATCAAGTTTATGTAGCCCTGGTCCGATGGACAGGTGCTTCCGATTATACGGATGTCATGAAACAAGCGCAGTCAGCAACAGCGGTCCGTTCGTTTCGTTTATTCATCTTCGTTCGTTCATTCATTCTTCTTTCAAAAACAGTAATAAAAGTTAATTCAAAAATATTCTCATTATCTCGATATATCCGTTCGCATGTGACATTGTTCACACAAGAAATTACCACCATACCAATCGCATAATTAAAAACCACACAATTATAAGGACGTATAAAATTTCCTCCTTTAATATGTATGTAAGCAATTGCGATCTTCCCTAGAATACTAATGCCCTGCATTTCGCTTTGGTGCCTGCGGAATATGTAAAACTAATTAATTTAAAATTAAATATTTGTATGAAATATTGGATCAAGATACGTACAGCTATACCAATATCATAAATTCAACAAACTTTCCATATTTTATCGACATGGTGAAGTCTACTTAAAAGAATGTTAAATAGAAAGAATATCTTTATTTTCATTAAATTCAATGACATGTACAGATAACAAATCATTACACAAGTTATATAATTAAATAAGGGTTTAAAAAAAAATTGATTAAATATTGAAACTATTAACACAAACATGAAAAAACGTCAATAAGATGATAAAATTTATTCATGTACAATAAACCTCAAATTTTTAAAATTTTCTGTTCGTATAATGTACGTGTGCGTTGGTCCTTATTGTTTAGCGTTAGCCCATCTTCCGTCTAACATACCTAGGTGACGTTGCAGCTTAATAAAAATTCAAATAACTAGAGACCCGGCCGAGATAAATGCATTATTTACAAAGTCAGTTTTTGCTAAAATACAATACTAAAACATAGCTTGTTTTCGCAGCTTTAAATTTATGTCACGTGTGTTATTAATGTCACACTTAGGGCAATATGAACTGAGCCTGACGTGTTGATCTTGAGGGTCCCAACGTGTTCAAAAAAACATGAATAAGTCTATGACACCGCATGACATGGGTAATAGTCTGTCACCGTTAATGTTGATTAAATTATTGTAGTGTGAGTAACATATCGTATTTTGCTGTTATGAACTTACAAAATTATAACTGATATTACCTAGTTATATTTCTATTACTCTATTCTTATAGTATTACATGATGTCTTATGTGGTGAATACTATGCCATATTATAACATTCGCATTCTAAATTTCACTCGCCCTAAACTGACATGTTAACCCCCTTTTCGGTATAACAGCGTACAGAACGATATGTCAAATGTCCCCTAATTATAAATTTCAAACATGAATTTAAATTGTAAAATCATTAAATCTATTCAGTTCCTACCATTTATAAATCAGGGATTCTCACACTGCGTCTTGTTAAACCTAGAATGCCATCCCTTAAACCTTGAGATGTAATTTACCGGCTAAACATCACATCCCCCATTACACTGTCACAATTAGCCATCCCCAATTACCCCGCTTCACGGTACTCTCGTCACGCATGAAATTACAAGCGGCGCAATTTTACAGACTTGTGAGCCTTTTATTATATTATAATCCTACAGTTAATAATATAGACATACATAAGTTTTCATTATAAGGTTTTCTTCTTGAAGATTAAGGCCTGTAATCATGTGCCATATCTAAGCCTTTTTCCATTAACCATTGTTTTTTTTTTAATATATATTCAGCCTGACAAACAACAACCTTATCGGCTATAAACATTTGTAACATCCGAGGAGTGTTTAGTTAGTTGCCGGCTGTGAAGGAGAGCTCTCTTTCTCTCTCTCTGTTTGTAGTCTGTAACTGTCCATTCTTACAACTTTAACTATCGCGTTATTTAACTACCAATATCACAGTAGCTAAATTGTGTTTTGTTTGTTACAGGTAAATCATAGACTAACGAGGACTGTAGTCACTCACCACATCGGAGATAAAATGTTGAATCAAGGCAAAAGGTATAAATCGTTGAAGACAGATATGGTAAAATGTTTACTGTGACTTTTAACGGAACGAGTAAATAGTATCCAACAGTCAACCCAACCTATACGGATTTATAAGCGAATGTTATAAACCTCCATTGGTATAACTGTACTCCGAACTTTACCGTTAGTTGAAACCGTAAAGGCTCCTGGGTAGTTAGTAATGTTCGTGTATTTAATATAACTTTTATCTTCTACGGATTGATTAAATTGAATTCATAGTACATCACCTGATCGCTAGTGGCTAACATTAATGAGCGGATGTCATGTTTTATAATTACTCGGCCAGCTGTTGGTTTGCATGTATTCTAAGCCATGTAGACGGCCTTGGTACATAGCTTTACCTTATGCTAGGTCTTTGGTCCCTAAACTTGCTCTCATCTAGGTTACAATCATTAACTATGGCTAATAGGTTTATTGTATGAATATTTTAGTCAATTTAACATATCAAGTAAAATTGATGATCGATATACATATCGCAGTCAGATAAAAAACCGTTTGGTTAAATTGAATTCAGGCTAATATTTAAGTGATTTTATATCAAATACAATGTGAACAAAATAATCGAACAGATGATTCCCATTGACATGATGAAATCCCATTTATGAATAATTTTCATTGTCATTACCCGTTTTTAAATCACGCCCATTTTATTTAAAGAGCCAGTAGTGCACTTGGTGTAATCATCATTTATGTACCTATATTGAGAATTATATTAAACAGAAATGGATAATCAAAAACCGTCATTACAAATATCTGTTACATTTACGACAACATCAGTATACCTAATACTAGTCTGCAATAATTCTTTGGGCACCGTTTTTTAAGCTTGCAATATGACGACAGCATGTTGTTTCGAATCGAATTTTGTCCTTTTGGTGTACCACTTACGTACCCTGTTGCTGACTAGACAGCAGAGGCGGGTACAGGAAATATTCTATAATCTGTGGACCGCCATAAATCACACGAATCAGCCTGTCCGGAGCCCGCCATCACACACAATGAGACCGATATATCACACGCCGCGCCGATATCAACTACATAAATTACGGAAAGGGGAAATTTTAATTAAGTCCAGATCTATCATCAGCTTAGAGCAAAAGACGTTTTGCAAAACACAGCTATTTGTAGCGCGATGTACATTTGATGTGAATGTTAATGATTTGTATACGATATTAAATCAAATAAAATATTTCTTTAGACATTGTGCGTAACAATAGCAACAGTGGCATTTATTTCATAGTACATTATCATCAAAATTATTACAGACCAAAAAAATTGTTGATAATTAACCTAACGTTGTTCTTTTTGTGTTTTATTGATACTTTTGTTACCTCTGTCTCTACTACAGCAGCGTTACTTGCGCTGCGTAAGTATTTCTGCTATTTGCTGCTCATAACAACAACTACGATCATATAACATAGTGTGCCTAACATTAAATGACATGCATCCCTTTCGGACTGAAATTCGTTAAGCTTTAGTTTTTCGAACGTAAATGGTTAGTTCTAAAATCATCCGGTAAAAAAGTTATGAAAAACGAGCATGCTTTTTTATATTCACATAATATATTCGAAAAATAAACACTAATAACACCAAAGTGAATGTTTACTAGTTAAGCCGATAATACGTCGGAGCCTGGATTAGGTCAGCGGTTGACGCCAGCTTAGTGTGGTTTTATTCACATTTTGAATAATATAAATCTTTGTATTTATTTATATTACAAGAGCAGCCCAAAATAAGCGACTTCTAAGCGACCACTCCAAGCTCTCCAAGAGTCGAACGATAAAATATTTTTTATACATTTTTGTTTTACGTTTAGCTTCCACGAGGATTTTTGATAGTAATTGATAATTATTTTAATATAATTTTTTTTCCTTGTCTTACGAGGTAAATGTGTTTCAGGACGAAAAGGACGCATGAAGTCTCGTCTGCCGAAAGCGTTCCTAAAAAAGATACGTTTCAAAGGTATGTCGTAGAGGGTTGTGTTGCTGTGTGTCTTTCGTGTTTTTCTCCTCTACGACTTTCACTGCGTCATCTTCTTGTCACGAAGGCGCGAGCATTAATCAATTTTCAGACTTATTGCCATATAATAACAGAATTCATGTTATTTGACTTCGTAGCTTGTGATGGATTCGTAGAATGGGAACGAGTAATCCAGTAATTATGATAGTAATTGTACATTTTGACTAAAACTCTATCATTTTCCTGCTGTAGTATAGAAAATGAGAAATATTATTCTTCGCGTGCTTGCGTCTTCGTGGTAATACGACGAGGCTGCAAAATTAAGTTTCAAATAACCTTTAAATGTATTTTAGTACGTTGAATGTTTCTAGATGTTCGATATAAATAAAGTTTTAGAAATCCAATTAGGAGATTTCGTTAAAAAATTTTTTACGTATTACGTATTTTTTACGTGTATTTTTACGTATTTTTTACGTTTTTTACGTATTAGACACTTGATCTTTATCTTAAAAAGATATTACGATTTGTTGATTTAATGTAATGTTCTACGGAATTAGAATCTTAGCATTTTTTAAGATTAGGAAAGTATAGCTTTGCGTTTTATGTTTTCTTGCTTGCACGTAGAAAATATTGATTGCTAAAATCATAAACATCGCAAATGAAGTCGCTAGTTTGCCAAATATAGGTTTTCTATCTTATCCCCTTAACTTTTCATTAGAACGTTAGTTCACACTTTCTTTTTATTTGCAATTAATGTGTGTTGTAGTAGTTGATGGTTTTAATATTTTGATTTTATTTACAATGCTTATATGTATAATTAGGAATTGTATTCAACGAGTAAGTAAATCAGGTAATTTTAAACAATGAAACATTGTTATTGTCGTGTGCATGGAGTACTAATAGAGTGTACCTACATATCTTTAATAAGTCATTTACTAGATAAAAATATGTCGACGCATGTTATGTTGTTGGAATAAAAAATATAAAATTATTTTTTATTTCATTAGATGGTACCATCTGTTCTATATTTAAGGAGGTTTATAATATTTTTTGTACTTTACCTATATGTCGAGCCATTTGAATTAAGATGAAATCCTTTGTCTATATAAAATATGCCTATTTAATTGTTATAAGTCAGGTCATGTAATCTAGTAGGTACTGATGCGTGTCTGTTAAAAAAATATATAAAAAGAACAATCACTTTAAGATGAAATATTATATTCTTAATTACGCAACACAAATAATATAATTACTGTATATTTTTTTCAAAGGCACGTATTCCAAATATTCAATCAGCGCTGGAAGCTGAGTGGTTCTCTCGCAAATATTTAAAGTGATGCTTCAGCGATTAAAATTTTTACTTTTACATTTTAATTTTTTTATTTTGTGTTATCTGTGCAAATTGGTTTCTGCCATGATCAATCTACTCTAATGGGTAGTGAGTATCATTAACAATGAAATTACAGGTCGGCGCCACTGACTGAGCCGTACATTTTCCGTTAAAGTTGTTTTTGTCAGTGTTCAAGGCGCCCTCCAAAAACGTTATACCATTTCAATTTCAATGGTAGGAGTATTGAACAGGTGGTGCAAAAGAATTTATTCCGGTATTGTTCAAATGATTGATAAATCGAATTCCTACGTAAACTGTATACAAAACGAACACCGTGCTTCCTTTGAAGGTCCCGATAATGACATGTTTCGGTAATGATGTATCTTTGATGTATCTTTTCGGGTTTTTCGTTACGCGATTTTTATGTTTTTGAAGAAAAGAAGTTGCAAGTTTTCTTTCTTCATAAGAAGTATTTGAATAATGGGTCAATATTTTATGTATTTTGTTAATGCAGCCCAATATGTAATCATAACGAGTATCGGCATTGTCCAGATCATTACCCAAACGGTCATTACCTACACCTAAATTTTTAAACTCCTATTAGGACAAAAAGTTTCATAACTAAACCTAACAAATATTACTATTTTTTTTATCAGAAATTAATAGATCTCTTATTGCTATATTTATCGAATGCAACATAGTAATTTGTTTATATTATACCTACATATTTACCTCTGTACCCATGTCAATGTGACAATGTTTCGTTGGTCGTGTTGGTTGCAAGTACGACTGCCAATCAGAAGGTTATGAGTTCGAATCCCGGCTCAGGCACTATTGGAGTTTTCTAATGGTAGCTGGGAGTCAGGAATTATGTCCGATTATGGCAATAGGCTCACCACCTATTCCGTAGTGGGGCGCAAACGTAACTGGTGAAACGTGGGAGTGTACAATATTTCTCTGCCTACTAATGGGAAATGTTAAATGTAGGAAATGTTAAAATGTAATATTCTTGAATTACAGATTGATTCCACTTACACATGTACACTCTATCAAATTGGCTCACAACATTTCAGTTCCGTGTCTGTGTAACACTTTTTATTTTTCACATAATTACTCAAACCGCAACAAATGCAGCGCCACGTTTACTTTTTGAAAACTGTAACAAATTTCAGTTATAATTAATACAATTCCTCTCAATCATTGCTTGTTAATCGTCTTATTACGTACGGCTTAGGGGCGATTGTCGAGCGCAAGAAATTGTAACTGGTAGGAATATGTACGAACATTCGAAAAGAACATGCAATAAATAACATTTGCACGCTCTTTCTGAATGTATAACCGCAAACCAGCAGCAGTTTTCGTACGGCTAGGTTTTGAATGTTATTAGAAATTCGGTCCAATTCCCTCTACTTTCAGCGCCAACTTCGCTCCGGTTTCCGCTTCACGGCGCACCGTAATCGCTCCAGTTCGAGTGGATATGAAAATCTATAGTAACAAGCAAATAATGACGAACTGGCGTAAAATAAACCAAGCGATCGATTATAATCACTGTTTGTTTGGTATAATCGCAAAATGATAATGCTTCAACTGTTTTTGTTATTACAAGAGTGTTGATATTTTGTTCTATCTAATAATTCCATATCTATTAATATCGGAGCTCATAAAACGTAGATGAATTGTGAAAAATACAGATATTTTTCTAAATGTATCTACGTATTATCCGCTGTCATCATAGATGCTGGTGTAGACTATTCCGAGTGTCTTTTTTAAGTTAAGAAAGTAGCAACAGAGTAGGCGGCAGTTAATGTGGCCTTGCTGCTTAGAGACACCTGCAAATCACCTCGAACAGGTATGTAAGAATAGGATTGTGATTCTTAATTACTTCAGTAGTGTTAAATGTATGACGAATTGACGAGTGCAGGAATAAGACTGGTTACTACAATTACTGCATTAGTACCTACATGTTGTATGAGTGCAGTCAATATTAGTTGGTAATTGTACTATTCGACATGGTCATAAGACGAGATTCTTGACTGTATTATACAGGTGAGTGGACAATCACAACCGTTCAGAATGATATGCAAATTGTAATAGTTGGGATTGCGTCACGGCAGAAATATGTATTCCAGTGGTACCTACTTCTTCTTCTACGAAATGCATATATATACGTACATATGTACGTACGTATATGCATTGCGTATGTACATATAAGGTAAAAAAAAGTAAAATGACGCCTGTAATCCCCGAAGAGGTAGGCAGAGGAATGTAGAACACTCCCACGTTCCACCAGTTACTTTTACGTCCCACTATAGAATAGATGGTGAGCCCATTGCAATACACCGGGCAGATATCCAGACCCCGAACCGCTACTAGAAAATCTAAATTAGAAAATTTAGTAATGCCCAACCCGGTAATCGAACCCAGGACCTCCCTTTCGGTAGTCGCACTTGCAACCAACACGGCCAATGAGGCAGTCAAAATAATCTATTGTTGAATTGCACTGCTGTTAGTAAAAAAAACTATTACACCACTTTAGATTTTACCATTTCGAATAAAATCGATTATTTTTGTTTGTAAGCATCACTACAGCTAGAACTTTTTCTAAAGGTGTCGTCACACGGTTGACCAACATTACGATTATGGCAACAAATCCTGTTAAAATTCTAGAACAACAGTATCAAACACTTACCTCTCAGAATTTTTTATATTTTTTTAATTTATCTTTTCACATGCTGAAATATATAAAATTAGGGTATATTTTAATATCATATATATTAAAATACATACAATCTGCTTATAAACTCATTAAATTGAAACATATTCTTTATTAAGTAAATGCTGTCACTAATGGATAACATTTATAAAAAACATGTATACAAAGATATTGGATAAAATTTACATATAATTTTTATATAAGTCTGTTTAACCTACACATGCTGCCTTCTATTAAATCGAACGTATTATTTACTATGTTGGCTAACTGGTGATGAGGTAGTAAATAAATATGGCCGTCAGTCACTTATAACGATGTAAACTTTTGTTTATTGTTTATATTTCATTATTAAGAAATGATAAGTGAATTTGAAAATTTGTCTCTTGGTGGAAGTAATGCTGCTACGAATCATGGGGATCCTTTTACACACACCGGTAATTCTGATGTTTTTAAACATTACGATTACATTCTTGACCTCAATGGCTGGGTTCATTACTCTGTATTTATATGGTAACTGCACCTAAATTCTACTTATTACAGAGTTGACACCGGAGCAGCAAAAAACCTTGATCGATATAAGACGTCGGAAAACTGAATTACTATTAGAAATTCAGGTAAGTGGCTAACCAAATTCGAAAAACATTTGGGACTGAACTCATCTGGTTGATGCCTCATACTTTTATCTATGATTTACTCAATTTTGTTAGGCGACAGGAAGTGATATTAGTTTATTTATCTGTCATAAAATTGTAACAGGCCACTACGTTCGTGGTGGCCATAGCTCGTATCCAGGAAAATATAGTTCTCAGGTTAAACCTGTGGATTGTTGCACCTTGGCATGCTTATATTTTCCGTCAATCGTCGGTGCAAACAATGTTCTAACAGATATACACAGTGCAAACAATGTTCTTACAGATATACACAGTTGTTTTCTAACATTACACTTCCTTTACTATAATATCTGTTCCTTAGGTCTTCAAGGACTTCAATTTCTTAATACATATGTGGAATTGAAAGATAAAGTTAATTTATATTTAGCCTATTATGTATTCATGTCCGAATTAACTAAGCAGAGAATGTAATACTGTATTATAAAAAGTTTTATGCATATCAAATATGCTCATGGAGCACAGGACTGTCCATTATACTACAAATAATTCATTGTCGTCAGCCCTAATATATGACATATTATCTCATGTTAT